>CAUYQG010266837.1:0-46067 GCA_963574415.1 Tarsius wallacei
GGTTGGTTCCATGTTTTTGCTATTGTGAATAGAGCTGCCAAAACATACGTGTGCAGGTATCTTTTTTGTAGAATGATTTGAGTTCCTCTGGGTATATTCCCAATAGGGGAATTGCTGGGTCATATGGAAGGTCAATTTCTAGTTCTTTCAGAAATTGCCACACTATCTCTCAGAGATGTTGCACTAGTTTGCATTCCCACCAGCAGTGTAGAAGCTTTTCTTTTTCTCTGCATCCTTGCCAGCATCTGCTGTTGTTTGTTTTATTAACAATGACCATTCTTACTGGGGTTAGGTGGTATCTCAATATGGTTTTGATTTGCATTTCTCTGATGATGAGTGAATCTCAGCACTTTTTCATGTGTCTGTTGACTGCCCGTATATCTTCTTTAGAGAGTGTCTATTCATGTATTTTGCCCACTTTTAATGGGGCTGTTTGTTTTTTTCCTTTTGGTGCGTTTGAGTTCCTTATAGATCCTAGATGTCAGGCCTTTGTCAGATATACATTTGGCAAATATTTTTTCCCATTCAGTAGGCTGTCTCCCTGCTCTCTTGATGGTTTCTTTTGCTTTGCAGAAACTCATTAGTTTGATGAGGTTCCACTTGTCTATCTTATATCTTAAGGTATTGGCCTTTAGGGTTCTGAATAGGAATTGGTTGCTAGTTCCAATTTCCATAAGGGTGTCTCCTGCGTTTTCTAAGATTCTTATAGTTTGAGGTATTACATTTAAGGTGATCCATTTAGAGTTAATTTGTGTGTATTGTGATAGGTAGGGGTCCTGTTTCAGTCTTCTGCATGTGATCAATCAGTTTTCCCAGCACCATTTACTGACTAGGTTCTCCTCTTCCCAGTGGTTGTTGTTGGAGGCTTTGTCAAAGATGAGTTGGTTGAGGAATTGAGGCTTTGCTTCTGGAATCTCTATCCTGTGCCATTGGTCTATATGCCTGTTCTTGTACCAATACCAGGCTGTTTTGATTACTGTAGCCTTATAGTAAAGTTTGAAGTCTGGAAGTGTGATACCAACTGCTTTGTTTCTTTTGCTGAGAATTGTTTTGGCTATTCATGATCATTTATGTTTCCATATGAATTTCTGTATCATGATTTCCGTGTCTGAGAAGAATGATGTTGGTAACTTAATGGATATTGCTTTGAATCTGTAGATTGCCTTTGGTAGGATGGACATTTTGACAATGTTGATTCTTCCTATGAGCATGGAATCTTTTTCCATTTCTTTGTGTCCTTTTGGATTTCTTTGAGCAGTGTTTTGTAGTTAATTGTAAAGGTCTTTCACTTCTCTTGGTAGGAAGATGCTGAGGTATTTCCTTTTTTTGTGGGGCTAGTGTGAGTGGGATTGTGCTTTTAATTTGGGTCTCTGCCTGTTTGTTGTTGGTGTATAAGATTGTAACTGTCTTTCGCACGTTTATTTTGTGAAGGACAATGCCATAACCACTATCAGTAAACACTATCAATTACTTAAATGACATCTAGGACACAACATCAATAAGGGTACCTGACATTGCCAAAGTCCTTTATCAGTACAAGTAGGTTTTTGACGGATTCTCTTGTATTTTCAAGGTATAGTATTATATCATCAGCAAATGGGGATAACTTGACTTCCTCTTTTCCTATTTGAATACCCTTGATTTCCTTCTCTTGTCTAATTGACCAAGCTAGGCCTTCCAACACAATTTTGAACAAGAGGGGTGAGAGTGGGCAGCCTTGTCTTATTTCAGTTTTCAGGGGAAATGTTTCCAGTTTCTGTCTATTTAGCAATATGTTAGCTGTGGGTTTATCATTGATGGCACTTACTACTTTGAGGTATGTTCCTTCTATACCTAGGTGTTTGAAGGTTTTTATCAAGAAGGGATACTGAATTTTATCAAAAGCTTTTTCTGCATCTAATGAGATAATTATGTGGTTTTTGTCTTTACATCTGTTGATGTATTTAATTACATTTATGGTCTTGTGAATATTGAACCAATCCTGCTTCCTGGGGATGAAGCCTACTTGGTCATGGTGGATGATTTTTGACATGTGTTGTTGGATCCAATTTGCTAGAATCTTGTTGAGGATTTTTGCATCTATGTTCATAAGGGATATTGGCCTGTCATTCCCTTTTTTGTTGAATCTTTACCCAGTTTGGGTATCAGTGTGATGTTAGCTTCGTAAAATGATTTGGGGAGAATTCTGTCTTTCTCAATTTCCTGGAATACTTTCAATAGGATTGATATCAGCTCCTCCTTATATGTTTTATAGAATTCTGCTGTATTTTCATAGATAGTTTTCTTATGACAGAGTCAGCAATGTTATAAGAATGTAAATTAGATGAGTTCTTTTCCAGCTAAACAGAAGCTAATTAGGTTAAATAAGTGAACTTGTTAGTACCTAATTATGAATATAATGCATGTCATAGATGACTCATGATTTCTAAATGAAGCATTTTAAAAAATTAAACTGGCACAAAAGAACTGTGTAAAGGAGTGGTAGCATAAGTAGAACTGGAAGACATGGTGGCCAAGGAAGGAGAGAGTTTCAAGAAGAAAGGTGTGGTTCAAACTGTCAACTGGCAGACAAAACAGATGAAGACATGGGTTATAATTCCCCAGGCCTATGGTATATGCACAAGACTCTTTCCCTGTATGTCATTTATTTTCATCTATTTATTTATTTTCTTTTTCTTTTTTCTTAATGGGGTACAATTCAGGATTAGGTATACAAGTGGTAAAGTTTGGGCCTCCCTTTGGTCCCCACTTTGCCTTGTTTGAGATTAGGTAGCCTTATTGATGCTGTGTCCTGGATGTCATTTAAGTAATTGATAGAGTGTTTACTGATAGTGGTTATGGCATTGCCCTTCACAAAAATTATTTTCACTTTAAAATGTGGTTCTAAAAGGTGGAATAGCTTAAGACTCAAAGCACACAAAGCTGTAATGGAAGTGAAAGTGAGATTGCATGGAGTGAGCCATCCACTTGCTCAGACCATAGTCTTAAACCTCTCAACTATTGCAGTATAGTTTAATAAAAATTCTTATTTGATATATGAGGAGAATGAATCCCAGAAAGTTAGTTGATTTTCCTTTAGATATAGAGTCCAGAGTTATGTCTGTTGTTAATTGTGGTGATGGTGTGAAGTGTATGTGTGTCTTAGTCCATGTGGGCTGCTGTAATATAATGCCGTAGACTGGGTGGCTTAAACAGTTCTTCTCACAGTTCTTGAGGCTGGAAAGACCATCACCAAAGCAATGTCATATCTGGCATCTGGAGAGGGCCTTCTTCCTTGTTTGCAGATGGCTTTTTTCCTATTGTGTCCTCACATGAGAGAGAAAAATAATCTCTTTTATGTCTCTTTTTATAACGGCACTAATTTCATTCATGAGGATTCTACCTTCATGACCTAATTATCTCCCACATTTCCATCTCCTAATAGCACAACACTGGGTGTTGGGATTTCAACATATGAGAGGACATAAATATTTAGTCCATAACAATGTGTGTCTGGCTACGTAAACTTTATGTGTGCACGTGAATTGGGATCAAAACTTATTTTCTTCATCTTCCTCACCCTTGACTTTCATCATCTTCTGATTGCCTATTTTCATATTCATTAAAACTTTAATGTGAGAAATATTTTCCCACGATATCTCTAGAAAGCTCTCAGCTGCCTGACTTGGTCAGGTCAATTCATTTATCTATTTAATGAGCTTTTTTTTTTTTTTTTTAATGGACTAGAATAGCGGGGCGAGAATAAAGGGGAGACCAAAACACACTTCTTGTCCTTATGGAGATTATATTAATAGTTTACTGAGGGGTACAGAAATTAAACAGATAGTCACACAAATATAGACAAGGATCCTATCTATAATAAGTGAATTTTTTTAAAGTACATGGTAATATTAAAAATAGGATGACATGTAGGGTGGAAGATCAGAGAAGGCCTTTCTAATCATGTAACATTTAAGTTTAAGGATGAGTACAGCTGCAAGGTAAAAAGTAGACAAAACAGAGCATTGTAGGCAGAGGGAATAGCACATAAGGTGGAGGCATCCAAAAGGCCTGAATCAGTGTTGAGTTAGGTGAGCTTTGCGGGATGTGAGACTTGAGAGGTTTGCGCATGCTAGATAAGGGAAGAGATTCCAGATGCCATTAGTGTTTTTATTCCAATGGGGGCAGCTTTGAGTTAGCGTCTCACTCCGTCACCCAGACTGGAGTGCAGTGGCTGCTCCCGGCCACCGCAGCCTCGACCTGCTGGGCTCTGGCGATCCTTACGCCTCAGCCTTCCAAGTAGCTGGAACTACAGGCGCGCACTACCACACCCAGCTAAATTTTTTATTTATTGTAGAGATGAGGTTTCGCCTGCCCAGGCGGGTCTCGAACCCGCAGGCTCAGGCAATCCACTCACCTCAGCCTCCCAAGGTGTGGGATTACAGGCTGAGCCACCAAGCCCGGCTAGCTTTGAAAAGTTTTAAGCAAGGATATGACAAATTCCAATTAATATATTTAACAAAGCTATTTAGATGCTGTGAGAAGAGTTGATGAAGGAGAGGTCAAAAATAGAATTGAACAAATGGTTGGGTAGTTTTTAGTTCAGTAGAAAAATGAAGGAAATTGGTAGTTTGAAAAGACAGCTTAGATTGGGAAGTAGCAGTGGCAATGGAGAGATGTTAACAAATTTAAAGTATCTCTTTCTTGGGGAATCAACCGATATTGAGCACATATTCAGAATCAGAAGACAGGTGCATGTTAAGGATGTCTTCTAAGTACAGCTGTGTGGATACAGTGCCACTGCTGATATAAGAACACTGAAAGAGAAGCTGCTCAGGCAGGGATTAAAGCTGGATTGCAGCTACTTAGTGAGATGAAAACAAAGGCAAACTTTCTGATGCTTAATTCCTTCAGGGAATATTTATTCGATAAACTCCACTATGGATAAAACTCTGTGGTAGGTGTCATGGCTGATGAAAATATGTCCAACACATGATTACTGTTCTCCAAGATCTGCCAGTAAGAATAACCTAAGGATGTAAATTTTTGGTGATGGTGGACTTAAATTCATCTAAGTACCAAGCCTAATTTTGAAAATTTAGGCTTTTCGGGACTCAGTTTTCTCACTTGTAAAATAAAATGACATAGATAAAGTGTGGTCAACGGATCAATAGCATCTGAATTGCTTTGCTTAACTTTGGAGCTTGTTAAAAACGCAAAATCTCAAGCCCCACATTAGATCTACTGCACCAGAATGCACACTTTTGCAAGTGCTCCAGGTAATTAGTATAAATGTTAAAATTGCATGCTAAAATGCATGTGAGAGCTGTTGCTTTAGGTGACCTGGCACTTCACAAACTACTTCTATAGTTAAGTCATGTTATTACCCTGAGAATCTTGTATGCGTTTTGACTCATCTATGGAAATACACATTTGTGGTAGAGGGCCGAAGTATTATTGGTATAATCAATGGCAAGCCAACTCTAGAATTAGGTTGAAATATATATTGGAGAGCTTGTTTTTATCTTGCTAGAAAAAAGAGGTAGATATGAAACATTTTAACAGTAAAAATATGTATTCTAAAATTAGTCTAATGGGCCTTAATTAGGCTCTATATTTCACTTAGGACACTATATTTCACTCTTTAGGACAAAACTTTTAATCCATAGTAAATTGAAAATGTATTCTATTTTATGGCCAATAATCCAGAGTAAGTCGTAGGACAATTGGTAAATTGGTTAATATAACTAATAACGCACAACCCATAGTAGTTAAATATCACAATAAAATGTGTTATTATTTATTATTATTTATGAGGATGCAACGGTGACTATTAATTTACAAATGAAAGTTGATGTCTTGTGACTGCAAAACTAAAGTTACAGAAAAAAATTGTAACACCTTTGGAATTTGCTTATCCAAATAAACGGTAAATTCTTGAAAAATAAAAAGTCATTTTTATTAAAAATGATATTATTGATATGATGGTTTTCTTTTTTTGTTTTTGTAGAATAAACCAAATGGATTATTATATTTTAAAATAATAGCAATAAATCAGGCTTGGTGGCTCTTGCATATAATCTCAGTACTTTGGGAAGCCAAGATGGGAGGATTGCTTGAGCCCAGGAGGTTTAGGCTAGACTGGGCAACATAGTGAGACCTCTTCTCTACAAAACAAAAACCAAACAAACAAAAAATTAGCTAGTTGTGATGGTGTGTGCCTGTAATCTCAGCTACTTGGGAGCCTGAGGAGGGAGTCTTGCTTTAGCATAGGATTTTGAGGCTATAGTAAACTGTACTCCAGTCTGGACATCAGAGTGAGTTCTGACTCCAAATAATAAAGTAAAAGTAATAAAATTGCTTTATTTTATTTTTAAACACATGTAGATTTAGTGTATAACGTATTTACTTTTAACTAGATGTATATTAAGAAACTGATAAAAATCTACATTGAAAAAATTATAATAATTCATGAATTTTTATATTATTTGAAGAGTAAATTTCATGCCTTTAGAAGCTAGTCTCATATCTTGCTTTTAGTACATTATTTAAATTAGATAAATTAAATTTACACCAGTATTTTAAAAATGTCTACTATGAAAATAAGATATACTGATAGAATAGCATATACATCTAAAATAATTTACATATTTGTCCTTACTAGATAAGAAAAACCTAATTGCTATATATTTTTAAAATTTAGTCTTAAATTTCTTCATGTGCATGTAAGTTGCTTATCCAAATAAATGGTAAATTCTTGAAAAATAAAAAGTCATTTTTTTCTTTCTTTTTTTTTTTAACAGAACACATCATTGAGATGGAATAAGCATCAATTAATGACATTAATCAATTATACTGTAAACAATAGGCTTTTTAAATTTTACTTCAAGTTTTATGTGATTTGAAGATATTTTGATATTTTCAAATTAAATAATACTTGAGTTACTTTTCTTTAATCTTAAGGATCTGTAAAATCTATTTCTTTACTGGCAGGTTTTGTGTACGTTATTACAAAAAAAAAATCAGTCTTTTTTTTCCCTTAGTTTTAAAACGGAGGGGGAAAAACCAATATTTATAGTTTTGCATTGAATTCAGCGGTTCTTAACACAATCTTTGTAAAGTTATATGTTTTATTTTTTATTTTTTGCTTAAATAAGTGGTTGGAGATACTTTAATCATTTTGATGTGTTCATACATGCCTAATACTTCTCTCCTCTATTAATGTACTAATAAGTCCTGTAATCCTTAAAATGGATTGTGGGTTCAAGCAGTCTTTGTTTATACTTGAACACTCCTTGACAACCACAGAGACAAACTTCAAGACTCAAGATGAATTAGGATGTCACGGAGTACAGTTAATAATTACTTGTTTTCATATCAATATGCGTCTCTCTTGTTCTTTCTCTCTCTCTCTCTCCTTCTGTCTCCCTCCCTACTCTCGATATACACTGAATTGAAGGTTTCCGATTCAAAAAAATTAGAATGTTCCTTTTTAGAATAAATGTTTAAAATATCTTAACTACAAAAAGCACTGCCCTCTTGTTTTAATCTTTATCATGAAAACAATATATGAAATTACATGAAGGTAGAAGTAGAAATGGTTGCTATGAAGTTGCCAGGGTGCCAAGATAAATAATAAATAAAAGTGTAAAAAAATAGAGTTATTGTTTGAAAATATTTTAAAGACTAGTGAAACACTGTAGTCAGAATAGAAAGCCTACCCCCAATTGGGTAGAATTATTATAAGAGTAAACTCTCAGGGAATGCATTTTTTTATTTTAAAAATGCCCTTGAAAAATATTAAATATTTCTTCCCAGGGATTTCTAGCTTGTTTAATTTTTAAAATTAACTTTAAACTAAAAGATTATGCTATCCTTTGGTATAATGTTCCAGCTCAAGATTGAGAAGAATTTTGAAAACAGTTAGCTATGAACACTCTTATTCATATCTTTTGCTAATCCCTTATAGTTTAGTAGCTAATTTAACTTGAAGTAAATATTTTCTTACTCGAGAAAGTTTACATTTTAGTTTGAAATCTAGAAACTAGATTTGGAAATTAGTTACAATATTTTAAAGAAAATTGAATATTTTCTGTAAAAGTTTATTTAAAAATGAAACATGTATAATTTAGCATAGAATTGAACTTCATAAATTTATTTTTCCTTGATTATAGATCCAAATTAACATCATTGTTGATTATACTTCTTTTCTAGTACTAAATTTTTAATTCTACATTATGAATGTATTAGTATAAATAAATATTTATGGCTGTATAAAGTATGTGGGACCGAAAAAAATCTAATTACAATATTAGCAAACCAATTTGAGTGTAAAATTTGAATTTTATCTAAGCATTTTTGATATCCAAGGAAAAAAAAATTCAATAACTTTGGAAATGAACCCACAGAAAGAATTCTTAAAAAGAAAAAATAGTTCTTGAGTGAGATTTTAATAAAAAACTTACTGTACGTACTATAGATATAGCTCTAAAAAAGAAACAATAAATGACAAAAAGTGAATTTTACTTGAGGTGTATATTACTCAGTTATGATGCTAATATTATATATTTGGAAAATACCTCATAACTGTTATTGCTTAAAAAGCACGTAAATGTAAAAGAAGTTAAGAAAGTTGCTGAACTGGGAATTGAATAGGTGGAAATCTTTTGGAAAGTTATTCACTTTTCCATCACTTAGGGTTTCCAATAGAACATTTCCCCTGTGCTCAAAAATATGCTGTTGAATTGGATATAATTAATGTGTAAATATGTCACATAGATGAAATATATATAATGGAGGAAGTCTGGCAGATTTTCAATTTTGAAAAGAAAATATATATTATATACAATATTCAGATTTTAGAATATATTTTCTCTTATTTTTAATATTTTATGAAAACATTCTTTTCTACTTGTGCTGCTGTAAATGTGAGGCAAACTTCACAGCATATCTAAGAATTTCCATTTTGCTATTTTGTCCTTCCTGTGGTATATTTTACTTGGAATTTCTTTTAGAAAGCATGGATCTTATCTGTGTTTATACATTTTTTTTCTAAATAAATTATGAAAAAGGAAGTGGGCAAAACTTTAGGAGTCAATTAACCATTCCATTGCAGTTAGTGGTTGTAAATTCGAAGAATTATAAATTTGGAAATGAGGTATAATGATCTCTTAGAGATTTCCTTGAAGCTAAAAGTTTACTGTTAAGACAGACTTTATATTGAATGTGTTTGTGATGTTATCACAATGTTTCCTCATCCTATCAGGGAAACAGTCAGCTTTTCCATATGTAGATATATTTAGTTCTCATCATGAAATCTTTCATTTTGATATTATCCTGCTACGTGTCACTGGTATGTTTTCTGGAGCACAATACTACAAGACTTGGTAATTTGAAACAGATTTAGAAACAATGATTATCACACAATAAAGCCATCCATATTAAATAATATATGTATGACACACTATGATTTTAATCTTGTGTTTGTGAATAAAAATTTAAAGCATTTATAATTGTGGCAAGAGTAGAAGACATGAGACCATTAGGATAGTGAGTAGTTTATTTACATTACACATTTTCATTAATCTATTCAATATATAACATTATCATAAGAAAGAGAATCACGAGAATAATGAGACATATTATGAAGTTAAAAATGCTATATGACCTAGTCTCAAGAGTTCGTATATCTATTCTCTGGCTAGTTCTCAATTGTTTTAAAAGCCTGATCCATAGTTTTTAACATCTTTTGGGCGGAGACAGGTGTGGGGTAGGGAAGAAGGTAGACATGTTTTGGTTTGCATTCTGTACAGTATCTGGATATTCTAGCACATTGAGACAAGTTTTCCAAATCATTTCACATTCCTAGATCAATGCACTATCACATATTTTCTCTTATTAAAGTCTGGATTATAAGTCCTTGAAATCCTAGGCAAGAATTTTTCTGAGTTGTGTGATATATTTTTTGTTTCTAAATCTCAAGAAATATAGTTTTTTATGCATTTTGTCTTGGGATTAATAAAATCTTTTAAAGTTATCATGATGAACAGAGATGTTTTCTTCCAGATGTGATGTCCAAGTAAGTATACACCATAGCAAAATCAATCCAGCAAAATGATATGAGAAAAGCGGAGTAATAAGGTCAATTTCACTTTTTACCATTTTAAAGGAGTACTTATTTTAAATTAACTTCAACCATTTAATGAAAAGCTATGCATGCATGCCTTGACTTGTTCAATACAACAGTAGTAAATAGAGAAAGTGATCACCTACATTAGTCCCTGAAGTCTGTATAATGAATTCCCTGTTAACCTGGTGACCCAAACAACTCCACACCATGATTCAGACGACAGGAACATTCACTTTAATACTCCTAACTATAGGTTTGGCGAGAAGTCTATAATTAAGGGGCAGGTGATTGACAATCATTGATAAATCCAAACAACCTCCATCATTCAGAATCTAGTGGTATGGAAGCCATTTACACAAATAACCTCTAACTGCTCTTAATTGATGTGCAAGTGTATAATTTATACCATTTTCCTCTGGACCTGCTCAACCAAAGCCCTCATTTCCTGTCTCATAATGGCATTTGGTGCGAGATTTAGGACATTTGTGAAACATATCCTGCCATTGATATTGAACATATTGGTTGACATTTCATAATGGATCCTATGCAGCGTTGAGGAAAAAGAAAATGGAAACAAAACAAAACTCAGGCTTTTAGTTTTCCACATTCAGCTCTAAGTAGATATATCTGAAATAATTTGTGAAACAAGGTGAAGAATAAAAAATTATTTACCTTGCTTAATAGTAGTTCTTTCTCTTTCTTTCTCTCTGTAACAGAAAAAGTTTAGCTAAAAGTTTTTTGTATTCTTAACTTACATCTACTTGTGACATCAAAATTCATGCCACAAAGTTAGTAATTATTTTTCTCTGAAATATACTTTCTTTTATTTCTTTCCTGTCTGCTTCTCCTTTATTTTATTTTTCCTTGTATTATTCGACAAAAGAATATTTTTTAAAATGACAATAATTTTTTGAGCAAGTTATAAAATTATTTATACATTGATAAAAATACAATAGTGAATATTTTGGGACACAGGTGGCACTTTTCTTAGCACACTAAACAATGATTCCGTTATCACACTCAAGACAGCATACTCTGTAGAGATGTTTGAGACTGTCAATTTCCTTGCAAGATAAAACTAAAAGAAAAAAAAAATTGTGAACAGGTACAAGACTTGGAACATTCACTCCCCAACATACTGATTTTTTAAAACAAGTTTTAAAAGAAAAGTAAAAGAACCTGAAGTTTTACAATTTAAAAACAGTGTTAATAAAGAAGGTAATGAGGTAAAATCTCTAGTTTTCTCATTTTCATGCTTATCTTGCTATGTGGAATCATCAGTTCCACAGTCGTTAAAAACGAGATTCCTGGCCGGGCTCGGTGTCTCAGCCTGTAATCCCAGCACTTTCGGGAGGCCGAGGTGAGTGGATTGCCTGAGCCAGAGGGTTCGAGACCCGCCTGGGCAACTTGGCGAGACCTCATCTCTACAATAAATCAAAAAAAAAAAAAAAAAATTAGCCGGCGTGGTAGCACGCGCCTGCAGTTCCAGTTACTTGGAAGGCTGAGGCTGAAGGGTCGCCGGAGCCCAGCGGGTCGAGGCTGCGGTGACCGGGAGCGGCCACTGCAATCCAGTCTGGGCGACGGAGTGAGACGCCAACTCAAAAAAAAAAAAAAAAGAGATTTCTATATTTAAAAGAGATGCTTTTGTTTGTAATCAGCTTAAAAGTTTTACATTTGCCACTTCTTGGGAAGGAAAGTTGCCTCTAGTTTTCCCATCAGTCAGGAAGTATTAGGATGATGTCTTTATTGTGGCAGAAACATTTTAAATACACATTTTGGTAAACCTGTCTCATGAGTATGGATTTAACTAGCCAATTAACAAATGATGTCATGCTGTTTTTGCTTTCGTTTGATGTCATCATTTCACCAAAAATTCCACTTGTTCTGGGTTAATTACTATTTTCTTTCTTTTTTTGGTTTTCCAAGGGCAGGGACATTACTGGTTATAACAACACATATTTCTAATTTAATATATTAAGTATGGGCATATGAATGAGAAAAATGCAACAAATGAAACATGGGGACAAAACCACAGGCTAGATAAGATTACAAATAAGTAATTATGTAGAATAGATATGTAAAAACATATTGTGCATCATATATTAAAATTTCATAAACAAAAGCTGAGTGTATAATTTCCATTTCTTAGGTCATTATGTTTCTATCACTTCCTCACCATCATCAAACATGCATTCACTTATCATAATACAACTTTTTGTCCATGAGATATAAATATTTATATCATCTTTTAAAATAAGTTTAAATATAACTGGTACAAAATTTGCTTCTACCTACCCAGATATTTCAAGAGCAATATCATCTGATTTCATCACAGAAAAAAATGCTTAAAAGATAAAGCTCAGAGGGAAAATTATCCCTAATATCTATTTTTGAGATAGTGCTATCTCAACAGCTTTCAGTACTCTTGGGGATAAAATAGAATGTCATATTTACCTAGAAGTTATGAAGTATATTGAAATAGGTATCAGGTTAGGGCAAAAAACAAGACCATTTTGGCAGGAGGGCTACACACAGCAACAGGTCAATGCATTAGTTTTTTACCCCATAGTCTCCTGAATCTAAAATGAAAGATTAAGTAATTGTGGTTATCTCAATTTCAAACCAGTTGATGTTTTCCCACATCCATAAAAACTAGTAACTGAAATATCATACATTAATTATGGCTTGTGTGAGTTACACATTAGAATGAAAAGGGGTAACAGATTTTTTGCTGACTGGGCAGGTGGCTCCTGGGATAAAAGATGCGATATACAGGAGGAGCAATTCACAGGGAGGAAGTGTAAACTGCGATGGGTTTCTGTCACTGCAAACAATCAAGCCTTCAGACTTTTGTTCTGAGAAACTCTAATAACTCTATTGTTCTTGTCTGAATATTTATGTTCCCTCAAAATTTATATGTACAAAATTTATATGTGCACACCCCAATCACCCATAAAATAGTATTAGGAGGTAAAAAAATTCCAGAGGTGATTGTCCTGAAGGTCGAAGTTTCATAAATGGGATTAATGCAGTAGTAAAAGATGCCTTAGAGGGCTTCCTTGACCCTCCTACCATGTAAGGACACAGTAGGAATGTGTCATCTATGAATAGCTCATCAGATACCAAATCTGCTTGATCTTGGACTTTTCAGACTTCAGAAATGTGAGGAGTAACTTTCTGTGGTTTTTAAGTTGCCCAGTCTGTGGTATTTGTTTTAACAGCCTGTATGGATTAAGATACTGTCCTCCTAATATTTAGTCAGTTGCATTTATTGTTTAAAGGGTACTTCTAGTTCTATTCATAATAGAGCAAAAGCTATTTTTAAACAATTTCCCTTAAAACTTAAAAATACTGATATGAAGGAGCAGGAGTTAAGGTCTCCTTGTTAATGTCAGAAACTAACTATATCAATTACCTCACCTGTAAAATGAACATAAAAATAGTTTACTTTAGTAATAAGAAATCTGTTATGTAGGCCGGATGAACTCCTTAGACCAGATGAACTCCATTTTGCATGACTCCTCTGATTCAGAGGCCGTTAGTATTTGATATAAGTGGAAAATTGTCATTTATTTCAGAAACAGTAAAGCATACCTAAATTTTCATTTGTTCTAAAATTTCAGATTTATAAGTTCTTGAAATCTGATTCATCTGGGTTCTAAAGCTTGAATATCAAAGATTTCAGCTCTTATAAATCTGGAAAATAAGGCCAGGCTTGGTGACTCAGCCTGTAATTCCAGCACTTTGGGAGACGGAGGTGAGAAGATTGCCTGAGACCGTGGGTTCGAGACCCACCCGGGCAACTTGGCGATACCTCGTCTCTACAATACATCAAAAGTGAGCCTGGCATGGTAGCACGCGCCTGTAGTTTCGGGTACTTGGAAGGCTGAGGCTGGAGTATCGCAGGAGCCCAGCAGGTCCAGGCTGCGGTGGCTGGAAATAGGCAATGCCCTCCAGCCTGGGAGACAGAGTGAGACTCCAACTCAAAAAGAAAAAAAAAATTTGAAAAATAATTGTTCATATCTATATAAGTAATATTGCATTAAATGTATTGCATATGTAAGATAGATCAAATAATATTTCCTATAGTATCAGAAAATAAAATTCAAAATATTGCATATTTAAATGTTTGTTTTAATTTTTCCATATTTCGTACAATAACTCTTGACTTTGTCTTAGCATTTTATTTTTTTATTTTTTATGTTTTATTTTAAAGATGTGGGTACAATTTAGGACTAGGTATACAAGTGGACATCATACAGGTAAAGTTTTGTTTTAGCATTTTCTTAAGTAAACTAATACTCAAAAGATCCTCACTTTTTCTGAATTTAATGTTGAGGCCAAATCACTTCACAGTCAAAATTATAGAAAAAGTATTGGGAAATAAAATGGATAAAATGTGCTCCAGATTTAGTATTTACTGGTTTGTACTATAATATATCCAAATGTAACTCTCAGACCTCATTTTCTGAGTTTCTTTGAGCTTCGGGATGGAGAGTTCCTTTTTTTTTTTTCTGGTCTTTTAACTTATGCCTCTGTATGTCTCCTCTGAAAATATGTTAAAGGCTATTTCTTCATAAACACAGTGGATTGTACATATGCATTTATTTCCTCTTTCTCCTAAAACACTATCAAAATATAGTAGATTAGGAAAAAAAGGATTAAACATCAAGTACAATAGAATGGTAGAATATTATGGCACAAGTTTTAAGGAATTTTAGAAAAACAGAAAGCTGACAGAGGAGTTGCAGTTGACTCAGGATAGCAAAGAAAATTACAGTCTAAGTGCTTACAGAGGGTTGATGCCTATGAAACAGGTCGAGTTGTCCAGGACTCTGAATGGACCTAGCACCAGGAGAAAGGAGGGAGGCTGCAGGATGGAGAGGCATGGGACTAGAAATAGAGATCAGGTTAAGGCCTCTCGACAGCACCGCCAGCCTTTAGTTCCCTTTCTTGACTCTGCTTAGGCAAGCTGTTATCTGTCTACACTGACTTACTCACAGCAAGCCAGAAGTTTACTCTCTGAAGATTTGGGACTCAGGTATAGCTGAAGGCAGGGGTGAGGCACAGAGCTGACACCAAGAGGATTAGATGAAAGCCCGAATCTGGACTAGTGAGAATCTCCAGTCTGCTCACTTCTGCCTTGTTCCCAGGACAGCATCTAGGCATAAAGCCTACGAAACAAGAAGTTAGAATAATCTTCTTTATAAGAAAGGAATGCCTCAGAGACAATATCTGGACAGATTGACATTGGGGGAACCCAAATGTAGAGCTGATCCCTAACAAAGCACAGAAAAGCATGTCAACAACTTTCCTGTGTCTCCTACAGAGAAAAGGAAGGGGGGGGGGGGGAAGGGAGAGAGAGAGAGAGAGAGAAATAATAAACTAAAAAATTAAATCGTTAAAATGATCAACTAGCTAAAAAGTAAAGTTGTAATATTAAAAGAGAAAAATAGAGCAGTAAGCTATAAAGTAAAAAAAAAAAAAAAGCATCCCAAATCAGTCTTTGAAATTAAAAATATGAAAATCAAAATTAAGAAGAAATAAATAGGGGTTCTGGAAGATAAGATAGAGAAAACATCCCTGGGAAGTAAAATAAAGTACCACAGAGATAGAAATGAGAAAATAAGTCAGTAAATAAAACTTAGAGGATCAATCAGTCTACGTGGCCAATATCTAGTTAATAAGACATCTGGAAAAACTATTGCAAGGAATATTAAATAGGTACTCATACCTAGGAAACCAAGAAAATGAAGATAAATTGACCCAAGAAAAATAATCATAGGAGAGAAGAAATGTAATTCATGGCATGCCACTTGGCTCTTTGGCAGATAATATTAAACAAAAATTAATAAATAAACATTTGGCAATATAGAGAAAAAGTAACCAAATGAAGTGATGATGAGTAAGTGTTTTAAAACCTCAACTACTAAAAATAAAAAAAGAAAACAAAACAAAACAAAAAACCTCAACTACTATAATGTCAACAAATCCTGTCTAAAATTAGTGAATACACACATGCACACACACACAAACACACACACACACACACACCCTTGCTATAAGAGTGGCAAATCCAAATGGCAAATGTCTCACTCAGTTGGCATCCTCCCATGGCCTTAGTACAGGTTTCATGTTACCTTTTGTCATAATGAACAATCTATGTTGCCAGCTGATAACAATTGAAATCTGATTACTTAATTTTGTTTTGTGGGGCTTGCTCTTAGGAGGAAGTTTTTCTCAAAGTAAAATGTGCTTTGCAGTGACTCCATTCTCATTTTATGTCGAAACATACTTTCTGAACTTTCTGTACTTTTACTTTTTAAAGAGCAAAACCATGACAAAGCTCTTCACAGAATAAAATCTAATACACATGGTGGGTTTGCCTTGCTCATCTAAACTGAATGAAATGTATATAATCACAAATAGAACTTTCAAAAATCTCCTTCACTCAGTGAAAACTCTCTGTCTGTACTCACGGAATTTTACATTTATATTATGACATTTATGAATATAATATAATTGATTATATTTATGGTAGGGACTCTTACTACTTTTGTATTTTCAGTATCTGCTACAGTGATTAAACATAACAGGAATTTGCAAGTAAATGTATGACAAATAAGAACTACTTTTATGTGTTATATGAGGCTTTTAAGGTAGCAAAAGTATAATTATAATCTAATTTATATATTAAAATGAAAAATATTTATCTGCATATAAAGACTTAAACACTCTGATCTTGCTCATGTCCTTTATTTAGCTATTTTTTTTGTTTTGTAACTCCTCACTTAATTAAAATATACAAAATTTGAGTCTCTGACATACATATTTGGTTAATGGAGATAGATATGGGAGATCAATTAATGGATATGAGAATGATCACAACATTTATGAAAAAAGTAAATATAGACTTTAATATTACCTTGGCAACAGAAAATTGGTAGTTTGAAACATGGTTTGGAATTATAGTTTTGGAGAGAAAATGTAAATAAAAATAATTACATGTCTAGGTTTATTATAAATATCAATAAATTCATTATATGGCAAATTTTAAAATGATCATAATTAGGTAATTTCATATTTCATCAGTATTGTTGCTTAACTGTCAAACAACTTGTGCATCCATATATATTGAAATATCTTGTTGCACAGATCGTTTAAATTTGACATGTTCTATCTCTCTCCATATGTAGTTATAGCTACATATATATTCACACATATATGTATGAAATACTTACATGTGAGCTATTACTGTGAGTTATGTCAGCTTCCAGTATTGCCTCTAGGCAGAAAATTGGATGCTGAGAAACTATGGTGACATGGTATTGTTATTCTAAATTACTCATCATAGTAGTGGAGCCTAATGGTGATTGAGCATTTTATAATCTGCTGAAAACTATTTGATCTTAATAGTTAAAATTTAAGTTAAAAGTTTTATTTCTTACATTAAAATTTGCAATTGTAGTTCATTTAATTAGTAATAAATAAAAAATTTGGAATTGTATATTATATATAGTGCCACATATTTTAGGTTTACAAGGATTTATCATTAATTTTAGAAGATGCTTGAGCCTTGCACCTAAAGATGAAGATCAGAATACATTTCTTTCACATTAATAAAAGTGAGACTCATGTGCACCTGGTTAAACATAGATATTATTCTCACATGATTTACTATCTTTGACCTAAGGAAAATATTAATTCCAGACTTAAATCGAGAAATTATACATAAAATATGTTGAACATATTTTCAGAAGTTTTTTTTTCCCTACAGAATTCAGTTTTTTCCTACGGAAAAGTAATGATCAGAAATGTAGAGAAGATAGCAATGTTTAAAAGGAAAATAAATCTTTCACTACCAGATTCATTTTTGTCCATAGTGACAGTTGCTACTCTTAGCACATGGAAGGTATGGTAATAAATATGAATAGATTATAATAAAAATAAACAACTTCATGACTGCAATGGCATCTAGTTCTAGTTCTTACCAGTCTGCTTACTTTGGGTATGAAACAAAAATTCAAGGACCCTGGTTGCATCCACTATAAAATAAAGATAACATAGTTTGCTCTCCAAACTTCAAAGTGTGTAAACCAAACTAGTATCTTTAACCTTATTTTGGAAACTGTAAGACACAAGTATGAATAAAATACAAACAGTCCTAACTTTGGACAGTAGTATGGATTGTAAACGTCACCATGAAATCTTGAAAAGTGATTTTTGATAAACAATAGAAAAAAATACAAATTTTCCATAATCTTTAAAATGTTTTAAACAAAGTGTGAAGAATATTAAAATATGTACTGTTTTTATAGATATATAGGGAAATTAAAAGTACAACTAATATTTAGTACACTGTAATTCAAAACTTTAGAAACAATGAGAATTAAAATATTTTATTTATTTACAAATAACTTAGCTAGACTATATGAAACATTGCTTGCCTTCCCATGACATAGCTTGCAATATCCATTGGTATATTGATATATTCCTTTCTAAGTTTAGATTTGCTTCCAAAATTTTATTCTTTCTACTTTTGAGAAATATTGCTGAGAGTTCCTTTAATGAGATGTTGTTTTGCAGCATCTCTTCCTCTGGGACATCATCATCCTGTTAATCACACTGTTTTCCCTATTTACGTTGATAAGTTGGCCTTCATTGAGTTCCTCTGACTAAATACCTCCCTAGTGTCTCAACTGTCAAATGTCAGCATTCCCACAATCAACTATTTCTTCTAAAACTTCATTTACGTTTGATTCACATTTATCTTCTGGCATAATTTTTGTTTGTTTCTTTGCTGCACTTTCATTTTATTGACTAATTCCTTCCTTTAATTATCTATTTTTGTAAAATGGCACATGGGTTTGTCACTGAGCAATAAGGAGGCAACAGAGATGCACGATTCCTTGTCTGAGGGTAAACTGAGTAACAGGTACAAACCAAACTCTGGCAGCCTTTATGAGAAGTGACATGCTTGGTCACCGATCATGATGGGCATCTGTTGCCACATAGTAGGATTTGTGAACTGAAAAGCTGGCAGCTGATTTCATACATTTTGCAATTATTCTCAGTGGTAACTGAAATTTGAGCTATGCTTTTGAGGGGCTGGTTTAGTTAACTAAACTGTGTAACTGAAATCTGTATGTGTTGGAAAGACACGCTATAGGGACTACATTATTATTGCGACTATGTCTCTGCCTAGTCACCTTGCCAATTTCTGATAGGAGAATGAAAATCTTCCTATTAAATCATGCTTATTTCCTATTTGAATGATAGGAATAGATTGATAACTCCAGAGAGTCATTTTTTATTATGTAGAAATAGTTTGCAAGGTAAATAGGCCTCATTTTTATTTTAAAGAATCAAACATACTATTTTGTTTTTATGAGAGCAAATTTTATTTTCTCCCCCCTCCCCTATCCTCTTCCCTCTTCTGAGTCTCCTATGTCCATTATACCACTCTCTCTACTCCTTGAACAAGGTTTATTTTAACCTGTTTTAGTTTATTACGATACAAAAATATTCCTACATTTATCAAATCAGAGTTTGACAGAAAAAAAATGTTCAATTTTAAAGAAATGCTGTGCCTATCTATAATTCTGCTACTCTTCTAATACAGACAATTATCCCTTGTGAAATTAAAAAAATAATAATAGTAGTAGGCATTTTAAATTTGCATTTTAAAAATGCAAAATTAGACTCTCGGTTGTTTCTTCAGAAAAAGAGACAAGTGTTATTTACTGGGTTTGATTCAACTTGTGCTAAGGGGCTTTTAAAGAAGAGTCTGAGGTTCATGATGGAATGAGAATGGTGCTGATGCAGTAGAAAAAGAAGTTAAGTAACAGTAATAGCAGGGAGTGCTGGCAGCAATTAACTTAAGCTAGTACATGGGCACTAGCTTAGTGAGTTGCGGGTATTTTCCTAGTGCTCATTTTTAGTGGGAGAATGACATCTCTGATTTTGCGAATTCCCTTCTTTCAAACACTGGAGACCATTAAAGAGGAAGATAATGAGACACTGCAGATCTTAGTTACTCCGTATAGGGATGTTACGTTTCCTTCTTGGGAAAAAATGAGAAACTGCTCCAATTAGGAATTAGGAATTAGGCTTCCTTTGCATTTTGCAGCTCTTTTTAGTGCCAATTACTAGGCCTTCTCTTTTATTTTCTTTTTTATTCTATTCTCATATTATACTTTTCTAAGTACTTTTGCTATATTGATCACTTTACAATGACCCTTGAAAAGCCGTTTTTCCCCTTTGACTCAAATGCCACAAATAATCACAGTCATCTAAAAATTGTTAAGAACTTTTCTTCACATACATTTCTCCAAAATGGAGTGTTTGCATTCATTACATATTGGTATTTAGTCTATTTGTGAAAATCTTCATGTACAAAAACTAGCGCATTTTCTTAGACCATTACTGAGAACTCAGGCACTTTTTTGCACCAGAAGTTTAGGTTATTGCTAAAAAAAATAAATTCAAACCAATTAGCATTCTACTGGGTCTTATGATATTCTGTCACCTTTACTAGTTTAGTCCCTTATATGAACCAGAGACTGCAATCACTTTTCAAAATTTAATATTAAAAATCTCTTTGATGTTGGAAAAACAACACATTTTTAAAATAAAAATGTTGGTATATTTTGGACTGAAAAGTTAGAAGAAAATATTAGCTAACATACTTTGATAACACACAGCCAAAACAATTAAACAACCCACATGCACCACGTAGAACCTCCAGCTACAATGAGAGGCTAATAATCTAACAGAGGATAGCGTTGTTGTTTTTTTCAAATGATGAAATCCAATATTTTGGGATTCAAATATTTTTTTTTTTTCAAGATGAGTGAACTGGCAGTTTTTCTCCCCACAAGACATGAGAAGTCCTAGGAAGTTAGTTCACAGAATATGAATAATCCTGGCAGCTCCTCCTGTGTTGTAACTTTTGGCAAAGTAATAGAGATAGCTGATGAACCAAACCAGGTTATATTTATTTCAGAATCACAATTTTAAAAGGCCATTAATTTCAGAACTGTGTTCTAGTACTACTTAAAGACAAGCAATGCTAAGCTGTACAAATATCTTTGGAATTTATGTATTTTGATTGGACATGCCCAACTCAGCAAGGTTATCAGTGTAAACTCCCAATAAGCGATGTCAAAACAAGAACAGTCATGAATGATTGAAACTCTGTTGAATAACAAATAATATACTAATGCTTATTCTAGTTTTCTCCTCCATAGAATATTCTTTCCAAATAGTTTGAGGACCTTTGATGTGGTTCATCCTTTTTGGAGTTACAATAGTCTTGAGAATAAAGGAAGAACTTAATTTGAAAAACACCTCTTTAAATTTTCCCTCAATATACACTGCATAAAAGAGGATAATGAAAATGATTCAATCTAACTATAGTTGAATTCATTTCAATTTGTTAGCTATTTGCATTATACTTTATCATATAAACAGGATCCAGACATTTCATTTTGTACTGACACACCAGAGGTTTTTTCTTTTTCTTTTCTCTTCATCAAGTGTGTTTTTTAATGAAGAGAATATTTCCTATACTTTTTACTTTAGTGGCAATCAATTATATCAGCTATCGTGTTGCAATAAAAGCATTGCCAAAGAGCAAGAGTAGAATGATTAACATTATTTATGTAGCAACCAGATGCGAATCTATCAAACACATGTACTGATTTTGCATTTTGTTTTTTCTTGGGAAATTGCTGCAGCAAATTTGTAACCACATTCTAGCTTTTTTTAATTCAAAGAATAAAAAAAGAAGGTAAGCAACAAGTCATGTACTCTATAGTTTTTGGCACGACATAATTATTTTTGTGAAAATCTCTTTCTTTTTTTACTTATGTTCTATTCTCCTTCATTCTATTCTTCACTTCTCTATTAACAACGTGCAAATATATTTGGAGTGCATATTTTGCTAATATGTTATTATTTTGTTTCATATACTTTAAAGCATATAAGTACTATGTACTAAGTCTCTTGGTATTGCCCACCTATATTTCATTTATTGTGTCAAACTGCTTCATAATACAATGATTCATCCAATATT
The DNA here is from genome assembly GCA_963574415.1 of Tarsius wallacei. Classification (NCBI taxonomy): domain Eukaryota; kingdom Metazoa; phylum Chordata; class Mammalia; order Primates; family Tarsiidae; genus Tarsius; species Tarsius wallacei. The sequence continues at coordinate 22,185 of CAUYQG010266837.1, forward strand.
ACTTATTCATCCCTCCATTAATGAGCATCTAATTTTATTTTCTCTGCTTGCTATAACAATGTTGCTATGAATAAATTTTTGTATATGTCTCTACTATAGATCTGTAAGACAATTTCTCTGTGGTATTATCCCGGGAAAAGAATTTGGAAAATGTAGTTATGAATTCTTAATTTGACTAAAAAGTGCCATCTAAATTACATGTCAGAATGTCTGCACAAGCTACATTCCCACTTGCATCTCCCCTGGGGCCTTTAAACTTTTCATTTTCCTTTTCTGAAAATTGATAATTTCTTTTCCCATTTTGCAAATAGTGTTGCTATCTCATTCTTGTTAAATTGTGAATTCTAGATAAATGCTTCTTGTCAGTTTTACATATTGCAAGTTTCTTTCCTTCTGATATGTTATTTGTATATTAATTTTATCTATGTCACCCTTTCTTAGAAGTCTTAATTTGTTTTCACTAAATTCATCAATTGTTTTTGCCATAAGTTTTGTTGTGTTTCTATTTTATAATAGGGCATTTTCAACCCTGTAAAACAAGATATTCTGAGTTAACATTATGATTTTACAAGTGCTAGGCAGCACTTTTTTCTATTTGTATTTTTGTAATAATATCTACAAAATGGCAATTAACTGCTCCTTGAACATTTGTTCAATGTACCCTTAATCCAAAACTGTTTTGATATCATGAAATTTCCCAGGATATATGATCTCAAAATTAATTTTATAGCAACACACGATAAAATTCAATATGGTACTTTACAACCATGGGAAATAAAGGCTATTCTAAATCAACATCATGCTTAGTGGCATAAGAGGATATGGTACCTAGTCTCTAATGATGGCTTCCAACAATTCATGCTCTTTTTATGAATAGGCCACACCTCACATGAAGGCAAAACTTAATTTCCCTTCCCTTGAAACTCATCTGCTTTTGTGACTGACTTTGAATACAGTCAGTGATGGTCTGGAATTTCTGAATCCAGTATTTAAGACAACTGGTAGCTTTCACTTCCTTCATCCTGAATTGTTTCCTTTTTGAATCAAGCAACCATGCTATGAGAAAGACCAAAAAGTCACGTGGGGACAGTATAATCAAAAACAGCCACAACCCTCGAGCAGCTATTTGCCAGACCACTTTGGAGCTTCCAGTCATCCAGAACCCCAATGAACTCTAACAGAAGCAAAAGGATTGTCCAGTCAATTCCAAGAATCATGAACATTGACAACTTGTTTCAAGCCAATTAATAGATATCTATTAATAGATAACCAAAACAGGGATTATAACAAAAACAAAAACTAAACAAATATGCTTGGTGGCACTGTTTTTCTTTGAATTTTTATTTACCTAAAAAAAGATAAAACAGATATGAGAAATAAAATATTAAAAGGAAACAAGAAAGTTATCAATATTTGAAGAGGATTTTTTGTATGTCTAGATAAATACAAAATAATCAAATCTAAAATGGAAATATATATAAAATTATTGATCTTCAAGAAGAAATAAAGACCAGGCACTGTGGCTCATGTCTATAATCCCCAAAATTTAGAAGACCGAGGAGGAAGGATTGCTTAAGTTCAAGAGTTCAAGACCAGCCCGAGCAACATAGTGTTACCTCATCTCTTCCAAAAAAAAAAAAAAAGAAATACAATTCGCCAGAATGGTGGTTCATGCCTGCAATCTTAGCTACTCAGGAGGCTGAGGTGGAAGGATTGCTTGAACCCAGGAGGTTGAGGCTGTGGTGAGCTGTGATTGTGACACTGCACTCCAGCCTAAGAGACAGAGTGGTGCTTCGGCTCAAAAAAGAAAAAAAAAAATATGATGTAGAATGAAGCAAGTCTTACAGAAAAGAATATATACTGTATAAATTAATTTACATTAAGCTCCAGAACAAGCAAAGTTATCTGTGGATGAAAAATCAGAACACTAGCTGCCTCTGCTATGGGTTGAAGCGGGACTGGGTACTGACTGGAAAGGAGCACAAGGAATATTTTGGGGTAATGGCAACACCCTATATAATGAGGGGAGTTTTGATTGATTCCACAAGCATATATATTTGTCAAGTGCACATTGTTGAGATGTGTGCATTTTACTGAAAACTTATATGAAATATTTGAAAGATTAAACTCTGGCTAATAATATGCATGCTGAGGTATTTATTGAAGTAAAGCAAACAAGAGCTTGCAATTTATTTGAAATTCATCGAAATGTGATGTTCTAATAGTTGGGTACAGGGATGAACATTGCAGTGCAGTACAGTGGGAGAAGTCAGGAAGTTAATACATAGTGTTCATGATAATATTATTTCAATTTTATTATACACTTCAAAATTTTTATAATAATTTGTTGTGGAAAATATAGAGTGAATAAAATTCTTATGCATTTCTGGTTGGAAAGTAAGTTAATACAACTTTTCTGAAAAACAGTCTCTTGATATATGTACATATAATATTCATACTTTCTGTAATAAATACACATCAAGAAATAATAGGAAGTGATCAGAAACAATAATAAACTTTATGTTCATAAAATGCTTTAGAAAAAAAGCCTAGTTAAGAATAGCTAAGTAGTTTTAGAAAAAACTTTTTATTCTAGAATTGTTTTAGAAATACAGAAAAGTTGCAAGGATAGTAGAATTTCATTGAAGTTCTTTCAACGTAAGAAAATGTTTGTGATTTAATATTTAAAAACAACATAAATCTGTTAGTATTTCTTCTTTATTGAATTTAAATGTTTAGTGGAAATATGTGGGTTCATTGTCTGAATGGTATGAAATAGTAAAGCTCTATTTAAATTACATTTACTTAAGAATGACTTTGAAATTTAATTACAGACCTTGATACAAATATCTCAAGAGGATATCAACAACTTATTTCAAAAGAAAATATTTAATGTAAAATTACTGTTGTATATGTTTTCCCAACCCAATGTTACAAACATAAAATATTGTAATGACCTTCATCTGGTACAAAAACCCATATGATGTGTTACAACATTGGAAAACAGAATGCAGGCTGACACATAATGACACCCATCAAAATGTAGGAGGAAACTGGAAACAGATACTGTGTTGGGGAGTAATGGTTGTTCTAATGTTATATGGTGTGATTTGAAGAGGTTACCTAAAATGGGATGTGTAGCTCTTTTGCCCCAGGACCATGACTGCTGTAGTCATGATTTATTGAAACATGTGGCATTCTGCCGTGCTCTCCCTCCATAAAAATCATCCTTAGCCAGCTGGGTGATGTTAACTAGGAACTAATCATAAACATCTGGCTAGTTTACATACATGTTGTCTTTTTCCCCATGTTTTCCTTAAATAAAGTATCCTTCTATCTTCACACAAATTGGTTTTTTTTTAATTTTTTAATAAAGAAAAAGAAAAGGAAAATGTTTATTTTTAAATTTTTAGCCACAATTCTTTTCTGTTTATTGGACTGACAGAATTTAGAAGAACTTGTTCTGCTTGAAATGCATAGTCTGTTTCTTAATACTATATAAGAATCTTTAGCCATAGCTTTGCTAGACTGTGGTGTGGCTATGCACTCTTTGAGGTATGGCTGTTGCCATGCTTGTTGGCTTTGGCCTCCTCTCCCTCCGTGGGGAGGTGAATTTTCTTTTTTCTCTCTCTAATTTACTTTAAATAAGTTATATTTTCTAATCTAAAAAAAGTAATCTATGACATTTTCTATTTAACTAAGCAATATACTTATGTTACTTATAAATAATGGCCTATGACAGTATTCTATTAGATGAGTAATTGATAGTTTTTCAAATCAGTCTTATATAAATTTATTTTTCAGAAATTCAATTAAAACATTTTATGTAACACTTTTGTATTCAACTTATAAAAATTAGTAAATGCTGGTTACCTAATCATCTATTAGCTATATTTCCCCTTCTCTCTCTCTCTTCTCTCCTTTCTCTTTCATTCCTTCTCACTTAAATTCATCCATATATATTTGCTAAACATTGTGTTCTATATAGTATGCTTGTCATACTATGCTGCTTTACAGAATTTGTGAAAATCTAATTAAATCATTCATTTTTTCTGGTTTTACCACATCTTTGTACAGGAAATGTAGTACCATGAAAAGCTGAAAAAATATGATTATCCCAAACATTTTCTCATGGAAACCTCTAAATTCTGATTGGATCCATATTGTTGAACACAAATTCCTAAAGGAAAATTACATACCGGGGGATACGTTTGCTCTTAGCTTAGGCTGCAGAATCTTTATGATCCGCAAATGTTGACATTACTCTTTAGAAAAAGTCTTAGTGTGATCTCCCATATGATATTTTTACTCATTTCCAGTCTCTCCTCTGTCCCTTTCAATTAATTCTCAGAGTTTTACCCCAAACCTATTTCCATCAGAAAACTACCTTAACTTATGCTCAGTTTGTCGCTTCATGCATGTCATGAACCCAGGTGGATTTTTGTGTTTTTGTGTTGCTTTTGTGTGTATTCTATGTTTTAACTCTCTAGCTAGATTTTAAATGAATTGAGGGCAGAGGCTGTTTTCTACTGATAAAACACTTTGCAGAACGTAGTTGCTTTATAAAAACATGGACCAGTGTTATAATGCGCTCCATATAGAGACATAAGTTCTTTTTTTCTGTTAGGATGGTCTATTTTAGTTCATATTTTTATTTTATTCCGTTTTCAGTACAATTATATTGTTATAGCAATGATTATATTCATTGGGCAATCATGGAACTGACTATGACATGTAGAAATAAGTTTAATATTTTTTCAAAGCACAGCAATAATAACCCTTTAAAATCATATGGTGAATTTTATTTTGAAGGATTGCAAATTATTTTATGAACATAATGTATGCCACTGATATTCTGAAAAATATTACAGCTAACTGCCTGTAGTTATTTTTTTAAACAGAAGAAAAGAAAAAATTGACAAAAAATAACATTTTAACTTGCTAAAGGATACAAACTGACAGTTAGATAGAAGTATGTTCTAATGTTCTACACCACTGTAGGATGACTATAGTTACAAGTAGATAGAAGGAGGATATTCAGTGTTTCCAACACAAAGAACTTATAAATGTTTGAGATGACAGATATGCTAATTACCCTGATCTGATCTCTAGATAGTAGATATATTGAAACATCACTATGCACTCCATGAATATGTGTCATTATTATTTGCCAATTTAAAAAATCAAAAAAGAAAAATGAATAATATTTCCAGCTTACTGATGGAATGGTTAGCTCTGAACTCTGCATAAAATCGTTACGTATATAATTTTCTTCTATTCCAATATTGATTATTATATTAATTCTATAGGTGAGAAAATTGAAGCTCAGGAATTTAATTTCTAAGGTTACCTGGCAAATAAATGGCTGAGTCAATGTGTACATCCCTATCTGTCTGAATTCAATTCTTGTACCTAATCTACACAAAGAAAATACAAACTTAAAACTCAAACTCCCAAATCTATAGTAGTTGAATATTAATTTCCGGTCTTATTCTTCTACCATTGTGGTTTATCTATACTGAAAATATAGTGTTTGATCTCTAGAGTCCTATGCCAGCCTTGAAATTTTCTGTCAGAAAATTTCTATTAGTTTTTTATTGGAATTATTCCTCTAAAATTTCCTACAGCTGTTGTTTATAGATTGATGCCTAATAATAGATAAATTGCAAATTGCTTTGATAGGTGTCATACATTTTCCTAGATTACACAGCACAGATGCCTAGGAAAAACTTTGGAAACCTAAAATTCAACAGACCTTGGTATTCTTCCTCTCAAACCTGAGAAAGGCTGTTTTAGCTCTAAATTCATCTAAGGTCAACTTGGGGGTGCTCTGAATACATATTTTCAAAAGGCAATCCATAAAAACTCTGAAAATGTGAGATGAATTTTTTCTGGCCCTGTCTTGCTCTATTTTCCCCAAGAGAAAACTTTATATTCTTGGCAACTAAATGTTTAGACTGAAGCAAAGATTTGGTTATATGTGTGTTTGTTGTTATACTCAGAGAAAAACAGGGCCAATGGACCTTCCAAGACTCAAACTTAGGTTGTACTATGAACCAAAAAATTGAGTTCAGGATGAAAGGATCTTTGAAGTAGAGATGGAAGGGAAGGGAGATGTTTTGTATAGGTCTTGCTGCATCTTAGATATCAGTAGTATCACCTAAGTGAAGATGCTTTGCAAACAATTACAAATGTGATTATATATCTATTGTGGGTTTTTTTTCTTGGAGGAGGATTAGATGAAGAGATAATAAAAGACATTAAGCATAAAATGAGTGGGAAATTGAGGAAAAAATAAAGAGAGAAAGATGAGCCTATCAAATTAATATCAAAATAGTGCTGAAACCAGATTGGATAAAAAAATGTGGTACATATATACAATAGAATATTATGCAGTCATACAGAAGGACAAACATATGGACTTCGCAACAACTTGAATGGCTTTAGAGTCTATCATACTCAGTGATCTACCACAGAAGCAAAGAACAGAGTATCACATTTTCTCACTCAGAAGTAGACCCTGAACATTTACCATAATACTATAAGAAAGGGATTGGCAGTAGTGGAATACTGCTGAGGTGGGAGTGGGGGCACAACATCAATACGGGTACCTGATCTCAAACCAGACAAAGTGGAGACCAGAGGGAGGTCCAAACTTTACCTGTACGATGTCCACTTGTATATCTAATCCTGAATTGTACTATTCATCTTTAAAATAAAATACAAATTTAAAAAATAGGCAGGACAAGGTGGCTCAAGTCTGTAATCCCAGGACTTCGGGAGGTGAGAAGGTTGCCTAAACTCAGGGATTTGAGACCAGACTGGGCAAGGTGAGACGAGACTGGGTGAGGTGAGACTTCTTCTCTACAATAAATATAAAAAAATAAGCTGGGTCTGGCAGCATGTGCCTGTAGTTCCAGCTACTTGGAAAGCTGAGGTGGAAGGATCACCTGAACTCAGCAGGTCGAGGCTGCAGTGGCCGTGAGTGTGTCACTGCACTCCAGCCTGGGTAACAGAGTGAGACTCTGACTCAAAAAATAAAATAAAATAAAATAAAAATAAATAAATTAGAAAAGAATAAAAAAACAGAAATGAAAATTTAAAAGAGAAGACAAGTGGTTTTAAATGCTGCATGGAGATAAAAATTAATAAAATGGTAATAAAACTGAAGTAGACCCAACATTTATATGACAAATAAGTTTAAAAAGTAATTTATTAAATTAACAAACTTAGTGCTACAAAATTATCTACGTAAAATAGGTTTTAAGAAGTAGGGTGAGGCAGGAAATATATAATCTTAAACATTGGGTCATGACTCCAGGACCTCTTTTTAGAAATTCATTGACAAATTTAATTTCATAAATATGATAGCTCCCTCTTTTATCATTCACATGAATTCCAGTTATTGTGAAGGCACATTTGTTTAATGGAACATCTGTTTAATATTTAATAAGCATCCACTAGAATTAAATCTTGTCTTCAAGGACCTATCAAGGAGCTTGAGATCTAATTGGAGAGACGGACACATCATTAGATGATTTTAATACAGTAAACAAATTCTATGATTGATGGATAAGTGGAATGTCTTGGGGTGCCTAGAATGTGCACTTAGTCCAGCCTAAGACTTATTTTAAAAGGTGATGACTAATACAATTTAAAGGATGCCTAGAAGTCTGCCAGCTGAAAAAAGGAGATACGATATTCCCAATACAAGGGACAGACTGAGTCTAGTCTCAAAAGTGTGGAGCAGTGTATATTGTGAGGGGGCCTGAGAGTTAATAGATTTTCTTTCTGTTAGATAATAATGATGAAAATCTTAGTCTACAGATAATTTTTTCGCAAGGAAAACATTTGGTTTGTTTTTTTTAACCAATAAATCCTATTTTTGGAATTTGAGTAGGCATATCTAAGAAGCAAACTGATTTTTATGAAAGCTGTCAAAGGATCTTTCTTTTAATTAGGTATCACTTTTCAGTTTCTAGATGTCATTTAAAATCATATTTCAAGTATACTATTTACTAACTCCTCTTAGGGGAGCTAAAGAGAGTAAGCTGCATGAAATGATTGTATACAGGCAGGGGAGGATAAAACACTTAAAATTTAGTAGAGAAAGAAAAGACATTTTTCAACAGATTTGCCAACTAAATTTGCATAACCAAAAATATTTTTTCATGTATACCATTTAATTATAGATTTTAGTAATATAAATTTTCTTCAATAAAGTTTTATATTTTCAGAATGCAAATTATTTGAAAGAAGAAAATGATCTGAATGTGTATTTGATAATGTGATGTTTACACACATTTCCCATGATTCCTGTCCTCTTCCTGGTAAGTATACAGAAATTTTCTAGCAGTAGAAGAGAGCACAAATATATAACTATTTATTTTTTGGAAAGTAGTGAAATTAATTTACTCATCTATGTAATTCATTTATTCATTCATTCAACAAATAGTTATAGAGTACCTCCTATGTGCTCAAGATGCATAGAAGGAAGTGAGATATTTTTCCTTTTCTCCATGAGTTAACGCTCTGTAAAGACTCAAGCCTTTCCATTTCCACTTGGAAAACCTCAGGGTTGGTGTGCATCATAGACTACGAGGGAAATAATAGGCCTCGAACACACTTCTCTAGAACCTAAGGAACATTAAGAAACCTCAGGTTACTGTAATCAAACTGGGAAGTCACATAGAGTTGTGCTAGAGGTTTCTACCCTTTCAGAAAGCTCATGAAACTCACATAGCTAAGACCACTCCCTCCCCAATCTAAAACCCAATAGAATCCTTCAGAACAGCATTGGCAAGCTTTTCCTGTAAGGGCCAAGTAACATTTTTGGTTTTATGACTTAAAAGATTATTTGACTTTGCTGTTAAGAACTAATGCAGAGCCGGGCTCTGTGGCTCAGCCTGTAATCCCGCGCCTTGGGAGGCTGAGGTGAGTGGGTTGCCTGAGCCCGCGGGTTCGACACCCGCCTGGGCAACTTGGCGAGACATCTCTACAATAAATCAAAAACCAGCTGGCCGTGGTAGTGCGCGCCTGTAGTTCCAGCTCCTTGGAAGGCTGAGGCGGAAGGATCGCCGGAGCCCAGCGGGTCGAGGCTGCGGTGGCCGGGAGACTCAAACTCAAAAAAAAAAAGAGAACAAATGCAGGTGTAGACAGTTTGTAAACAGTTGAGGATGACTACGTTCTTATAAAAGTTATTTACATAAGCAAGTTGCAAGCTAAATGAGACTTTAAAAATTGAAATTGAAATAAAGTAAAATTAGAAAATAATAAAAGCTCAGTTCCTTTGTGCCACTAGCCATATAACTATGGCTACCATACTTAACAGCTCACATTATAGGATATTGTTTGTTTTTTTTTTGAGTTGGAGTCCCACTCCGTCGCCCAGACTGGAGTGCAGCGGCCGCTCCCGGCCACCGCAGCCTCGACCTGCTGGGCCCCGGCGATCCTTCCGCCTCAGCCTTCCGAGTAGCCGGAACTACAGGTGTGCGCTACCACGCCCAGCTGATTTTTGATTTATTGTAGAGATGAGGCCTCGCCAAGATGCCCAGGGGGGTCTCGAACCCGCGGACTCAGGCAATCCACTCACCTCAGCCTCCCAAAGCGTGGGATTACAGGCTGAGCCACCGAGCCCGGCTAGGATATTGTTATGTTGTTATGCAGAAAGTACTATTGGACATTACTGCTCTAAAATTTCTTCATTGCATCTGACTATTCTATTCTGGTGAAAGGAAGAGAAGGAAAAGGTGGCAAGTTTTGATCTTCCTAAACCTTAGAAGAGAAATACTGCAAAAAGATATGGCTAGGAAGTTCTAAGAAAATATATAGGTCTTTTAGAAATCGCCATAGTTTTCCATAGAGGTTGAACTAGTTTGCATTCCAAAAAGAACTAGAAATTGACCTTCCATATACCCAGCAATTCCCCTTTTGGGAATATACCCAGAAGAACTTAAATCACTCTACAAAAAGCTTACTTGCACATGCATGTTAATTGCAGCACTGTTCACAATAGCAAAAACATGGAACCAACCATGCTGCCCATTGAAACTAGACTGGATAAAAAAAAAAATGTGGTACATATAGACGATGGAATATTATTCACCCATAAAGAAGAACAAAATTATGGACTTTGCAGCAATGTGGATGGATTTAGTCTATCATACTCACTGATCTATCACAGAAACAAAGAACTGAGTACCACATGTTCTCACTCATAAGCGAACCCTGGATATTTACCATAAATAAATAAGAAAAGAATTGGCAGTAGCAAGTTACTGCTAGGGGAGAGAGTGATGGCATATAACATAAATAAGAGTACCTGATCTCAAACTGGGCGAAATGGGGAACAAAGGGAGGCCCCAACTTTATCTGTATGATGACCACTTGTATACTTAATTCTGAATTGTGCCCCACATCTTTAAAATAAAAAAAATAAAGAAAATATATAGAGACTATAGTGTTAGTTACCCACACAATAATCTTTTTAAAATTTATTTTTAATTTATAATTGACATATAATGATTGAACATATTTATAGGGTACAATGTGGTATTTCAATGCGTGTATATATATATAGAATAATTATAATATGTGAATATTTACTATATCATTGTACAGACTTATTTCTTTGTGTTAACAACATTCAAAATCTTCCCTTCTAGTTATCTTGAAATATACACTGTATTGTCATTTGCTATAGTAGTCAACTGCTATTTAATAGAGCACCAAAACTTCATCTTCCTTTCAAACTATAACTTTGTTCCTACTAACCAACTTTTGGTTTCCCTCCTCTGTTCTACTCTCTCTAGTCACTAATAACTAACCATTATTCTAATCTCTACTTCTATGGAATCTGCTGAAGATTCCACATATGAGCGAGATCATGTGCTGTTTGTCTTTCTGTGCCTGGCTTATGGTTTTCAGATTCATCTATGTTGCCACAAATGGCAGATTTCATGCTGTTTTGTGGCTGAATAGTATTTCATTGTATATTTATACATATATATATAATACATATATAATATAGTATATTTGTCACATTTTCTGTATCCATTCATCTGTAGAAGAGCATTTAGGTTGATTTCATATCTTGGCTACTGTGACTAACTTTGCAATAAACATTCGTGTGCAGGTGTACCTTCAACATACTGATTTCATTTTCTTTCTATATATACCTAGTAATGGGATTGCTGGGTCATATGGTAGTTCTATTTTCAGTTTTTTGAGGAACTTCATTCTGTTCTAATTTCATTCTGTTTTCCATAATGTCCGTACTAATTTACATTCCAACAACAGTGTATAAGTTTTCTTTTTTCTGTATCCTCACCAGCATTTTTTTCTTTTTGATAATAACCATCCTAACCATCCTAAAGTGCCAGCCCATTGTAGTTTTGATTTGTGTTTCTCTGATAATTAGTGACATTGGGCATTTTTCACACAGTCTTAACACAGACATTCACAATGAGAATCAGTGTGTTAAAACTTTACACTCTTACCAACTTCAGTGCATTGATCTACAGCGCATTACATTAGTGAAAGTTGACATCAAGTGACTAAGTAGTTACAGATTCTATACAACCATGTATCCCACTGGAAACGTCATTTGTCAATGTATATAATTGTTTTTCTTTCTAAAGATTATTGAAGGAAGCACAGACTTATTTTCATTTCTCTTTACTGGCCCTTAGAAGTCAGTGAGACAAGTCCTGCACTAAATTGCTTTTTTTCCCCTAAATTTAGGCATTTGTCAAGGAAGCATTGTAAAATAGTTCAAGTTTTCTAGACAAATAGACAAATCACCTAGATAAATACAAGTTAAGAAAAGAGTACACCTGGCTCTAAAGCTAGTAAGAAATCAAAGACCAATATAATACAGCAATGAAAGAAAGTGAACATATATTAGATTACTTTGTTTTAATTTAAACTGTACTTGAAGAATTCCACGTTAGGTTAAATTAATCAAGTTGAAAAATTTGAATACAGTGAAGAACAATGTAAGTATGTGTTATTGAGAATAATTCAAATATTTAATCTTTTAGTCATTTCTGAGTAACTTGGAAATTATCACTTGTGATGATAATTTGACAAGCATCTGTAGCTCTAAATTTGATGTTATATAATGAAAATTTATTTCGGAAGTCTTAATAACTACTTTAAGCAATTTTCTTGGCAAAGATGCATATGCTCAGGCCACCTGTACTTTCTATGTCAACTAGTTTGTATCATCTCTTTCTCCTGCATTTTGCAATTTTTGATGACCATTGCATCATTTAAGGACTATTGTTTGCTGTTACTTTAATTAATTATATATTAAATTGCAGTTTGAGTTTTTTTAGAAATGATTAGGAACTTTTCTTGATATCTATGTGTCTTTCAATGTTAATTAATACTGAAAAACGAGTCATATTTCAATAAGATCATTTGTGCTAATAGTTTTGAACACTTAAAATACACATCTATTTTTATTTTCTAGCGATAGAAACCTATTCTGTGGCACATGTTCTCTTATCTGTGGACTTCCACTTGGAAGTAGATCAAGGACCTATTATCTCTGTTATTAACTGAAAGATACAGGTACATATGAGACTTCCTTCTACCACGAAAGTAGACCTGGGAGGCAGATAACAGCACATCATAAAGGGAAAAACACAGTTCATTGCACAAATTGAGTTTATCTACCACTGAAAGACTGTACTAACCACAAGGGGATTTAAACCAAATGTCCAAAGGAGTCTCAAAATGTCGAACCTGATACTTAAACCATGAGCCATTCTCTTGTGTTTATCCAATGTGATTCTTACACTGACCCCTGGATATTAGAAGGACCCTATGCCCTTGTGGAAGCCTTTCCACACGCTTTCATTATTAAATGAGTTTGTTTAAGCTCTGACTTCAATTGTGATAGTAAATAGTATTTCCTACGTTAAAAAGTGAGGATGAACTCCGGGTGGAAATAGTCAGCACACTAATGTCTCCAGTGATTTTCCCGTTTGAGAAGAGAGTGTGACTATTACAGAAACTTGCAGATGTGTTGGGCAAAATTTTAAAAACTTTCTTGTTCACCATTTTAATAGCACATTTTATTTTACTGGTGCCCTTTGATTTTCACAAATTTTCTGGAGTCTGTTTTAAAAAATATTTCATTTGTTTTCTCTTTAAAAATCATTTCTTCCAGGAGTCATCCTCAAACACATGAAAAATTTGTATTCAATTCTAGCTCCAAGGTTTGTGTGGAACAACACTTCAGAGACCACTCGGAAGCTTCAGACCCTGAAAACATTGTGGGCCGCTTGCTTAACTAGATTGGCTACAGGAAGCGTGTTACACCTGTGCTCTGCCGTCTGCGCTGATTGCCTTTTAGCTTCTGAGTGCAATTCAAGGTGATCATTTTAATCTCTAAGGCCCTGTATGGCTTGGACCCAGTTATCTGATAAATTGCCTCTTTCCCTGGGCATGGCAATTAATATCAACCAGAGTGCTGCTACTCACAGTTGCCTCTTAAACTGAGGAACTGCAGGCAAGAGAATGAGTGTGTGTACAGGAGGCATACTCCTGAGTGTGTAAGACCCACATCATTGGCACCTTCTATAACTTTTCAGGTGAACAACCATAAACACACACACACACACACACACACACACACACACACACACACACTGCTGTCAAAGTTTCAGACTGGCAGTGGAATCTTTTGATGATCAATTTTTAGATTATTTTCAGCACTTTACATGTACTTTTCAAATGCAGTTAACATATTGCTTTGATAATATATCCATAACTCTTTACTGGGTGGGTGTCACATTTTAAACTAAAAGTGGTCCCCTAAATTGAGTTTGTGCATCATATCCAGGTTATTAGTGAAAGAATCTTCTGTGTTAGCCCCAAGTCTTTTAGTAATTAGTGATCAGACATTCTTGAACCCCCATTACTTTAACAGCCTTCTCAGACTTCCTCTATTAGTTGTCTAATTTATTTTTACTAATTGGTTATCTTTTACTTGAAAAGACAGTGTAGAGTTGAGCTCTGCTTTGATTTTGGTTAATAGTGCTTTCTACTCTTGTCCCTTTCCACCCTCTTTTTTCCTTAAACTAACTTCCGGTTAAAAATTAAGTTTTGGATTCTCACTGGTAGACACATTTTAAAAAATGTAGTTAACACAGCCATGTATATGTATTTATATATATATATATATATATATACACACACACACACACATATATGATGTAAATATATAAGTAAATGTACCCATGTATCATCTATGACTTCATTAGTCCCTTGAGGTCTTTGTTAAGAGGTTTTTCCCTAAAAAATAACATTCATTGATTAAATCAACATGTTATTGTACATCTCTATATGGATCTATGTGAATATACACCTGTTAATGAAAAAGATGAATTCAAACTTTTAAATTGCTTATAGGTAGTGAAGAAATACTATACACACTAAGCATGAGACCTACAAAGCAATGCAAAGTTATTATACACAATTTAGTGCCAAAATAGGAGTTACAGAAACAAAAACTACAGGGGTTCAGAGAAGTGAGGATGTTATATGGATATGCTCAGATAGGGAAGGAAGAGATCTTGAAACAAAAATGAGGACTGAACCTGGGTAAATGGGTTGTGAAGGTAGATGGGGGGGATACCTGAGCAAATATTTATATGAAACAGTTTATTGTTCAGAGGACAATGATTGGTTTGAGCTAAGATCCAAATCCTTGGAAAAACAATTGGGAGATAAATTTCCAAATGGAATGTGGCATCAGATTGTGATGGCTGTGACATTTTCAATTTCTCTCTAAAGGCAGCTGTAGCCATGGAAGTTTTCTGAATAAGCCAAAATCATTACATATATGAAACTCTGGAAATTTTGCCAGTAAAGGAAAAATGGAAAAAGAAAACCAAGCAAATGTTTTGGTTTGGTTTTGCAAGTTGGAAAGACCTGCACACATTTTAATCTTTTTTGTGTGTGATTATTAAAATAACTGGATTGATGTATAAAATATAGAAAAGTAGAAAGAAAAAAAGGTCTAAAACCATTTATATTTTTAGAACTGAAAGATAGATCTTGTTAACATTCAAACCTATGCATCTAGTTTTTAAAAATACAAGGTTTTTTTTTGTCATTATGAGCATCTTCTTATTAATTCAGGACTTTGAGATATTTAAGCCCTTTATTTGAAATTGTCCATTTCCTCTAAGAATATAACACTTCTATCAATATCTGAGAACCTCTTTGCTGCACATATTCATCATCCACATCTCTATTTTCCTTCTTTTAAAAAAATTCACAGTGCTTTTAAATTAGGACACAATTATCTGCAACTGTTAAAATCCAATAGGACTACTGAATTGCTTGCTGTCTTTAAAATGATAACTTTTATGGTACATGAATTTTATCTCAATAAAGCTGTTGGAAAGACATACCATAAACTTTGTTTCAATCTTATTTCTATTGCAGCAATTTCTGTAAAATAAAATATTTACAAATGCAAAAATTCTGTAAAAATTGTAGTTTATCGAAGAAGTTAAAATTAGGACTTTCTTCAGGTTTATGTCTTTTTGCTTTTCAATGTAAAAGAAAAAAATTTCAGAATGGTTTTAAAAAAATGTTTTCTCTTGGGATACTGGAATTTAAATGCGTATTTTCAAATATGACATATACTAAAGTTGAGACCAGAATAGAACAAGTCTAGTTACATGCTGGGTGACTCTAAAATAATGTGTGATTTTCTAAGCTTCGGGTCTTCAAACTACAAATAGGAATAATTTTATAAACTATTATCTGATTTTTATCAATTCTCTACATTGAGTTTACATTGCATAAGACTACTCATAAATATTGTCAAGCCAATTTAAAATAAAACACACACATACAAATGAAAAGAGACTAGATTTATGAATACTACTAGAAAAAAGTAGAATATATAAAATCTATATCTTGTAAAATAATTTTCTAAAATTGTATATTTTCTTAAATGTTATTACACCCAATCATATAATGTATTATTTTTTAATATCAGGATGTCCACTTTTTTTTAAAGAGTAGCTACTTCTTAATTCTTTTGACATAACAGAAATGAAGAAAATATTAAAGAAGAAAACATCTTTCTTGGATTTTTAAAGAACTTAGATCAAATGACACCTTGATCTGCCTTCCCATTCTTTAAAAAAAATTTTTTTTTACTTTAAAAATGTGGAGTACATGTCAGGGTTTGGTATACAAATGTTCATTATGCAGGTACCCTTGTTGATGATGTGTTCCCCACCCTTCAGCAGATTTTCATTACTACCAATCCCATCCCCCACTTCCTGGCAGTTTTCCACTACTGCCAATCCTTTTCTTATATTATTATGATAATTGTTCAAGGGCCGCTTATGAGTGAGAAACATGTGATACTCGGTTCTTTGTTTCTGTGACAGATCACTCAGCATTATAGACTCTCAGTCCATCCAAGTTGCTGTGAAGTTCATAATTTTGTCCTTCTTTATGACTGTGTAATATTCCATCATGTATATGTACCACATTTTTTTAATCCAGTCCTCTTTTGATGGGCAGCACTGTTGGTTCCATGTTTTTGCTAATGTGAGCAATGCTGCAATAAACATGCGTGTGCAGGTATCCTTTTCATAGCGTGATTTGAGTTCCTTCGGGTATATTCCAAGTAGGGGGATTGCTGGGTCTATGGAGGGTCAATTTTCAGAACTTTTAGGAATCACTAAACTGTTTTCCACAGAGGTTGTACTAGTATACACTCCCACCAACAGTGAAGTGTTCCCTTTTCCCTGTATCCTCTCCAGCATCTGTTGTTTTTTTGAGTTATTGATGATGGTCATCCTGATTGGAATTAGGCGGTATCTCAGTGTGTTTTTAATTTGCATTTTGTTGATGACTAGTGAGGCTGAGCATTTTTTCATGTATCTGTTGGCTGCTCGTATGTCTTCTTTTGAGAAGTGTCTATTCATATCTTTTGCCAACTTTGTAATGGGACTGTTTGGTTTTTTTCTTTTTAGCACGTTTGAGTTCCTTGTAAATCCTAGGTGTTAGGCCTTTGTGAGATATACAACTGGCAAATATTTTTCCCAGCCTGTGGGCTGTCTCCCTCCTCCCTTGGTGGTCTCTTTGGCATTGCAGAGGCTTGTTACCTTGATGAGGTTCCACTTGCCCATCTTACCTCTTATTGCATGGGCACTTGGGGTTTTGATCAGGAATGGAATGTTTGCTGTTTTGTGAGTTCTTAAAGACCATGCATGCTTTTTTTTTGAAAAACGAGAATACTAAAGTGTAAAACTGACACAGGTTGGAAACTTAGGCTTTTTCACTTCCACTATTATACTTTCTACGATGTCGTGCTTTTTAAGATCTAGATTTAGAATTAAGTTTAATGGAATGGTCTATGCCACTGACTAATTTCCAAATTCTAATGCTCATAAAATGAAAAGAGTGCAAGTTTTCCAAAAAAGATTTTACAAAGTTTTGGAGACACTGAAATAATATCAATCTGCACGTACCTGTGCCCATCTTACACATTGCTTGTGTAATCGTTGGTGGTCCCAGCCATTGAATGGCATGATACCCAGGGCAAATGAAAACATCAGTACACAATATAATCTTTGATTATTTACGTTCATTTTGTCTACAAGAAAAGTTACCAAACCCAACTACTGGAAATTATTAAATCAAATCTGTATAACTATAAAGTAAAAATGAGGTCTTTTCTACTTTAATAATATTGGCTGAGTAGCAATATCTTATTTTTTAAAAACAGTTGTTTACTCTTTGCTATATTTAACTAATTTTCAGAGTTTATAGTTATATATAACAGGGGTGCCAAAACATGTTTACACGTTTTAAGAGATTCTATGTATTACTTTTATGCTGATGTAACCACTTTGAGCACCTACTGGAATTGCAGAAGTCAAACAAGACCTGCATTCATCTTTTGTTATTGATATATATTGAGTATTGCTATTTTAATACAGTATTTTCTTTCTTAAAATGTGTACAATTTTTGGCACTCTCTGCATATTTTACATGGACATATGAATAGATGAATAAATCTAGCAGTATTGGCATTGTGAAAAAAGTATGGAATATTCTTTAAGTTGCAACTTCTAACTTAACATATGAAAATCCAGTTTCCAAGGCATAATTAATGTTTGACAATGGCATGAAACTATGAAAATTCTTCTGGTTAATTAAAACATACTAATTTCCATAAATGGGAGCATTTATGCATTTATTTAGGAGCATTTATTTGGGAGTATGGAAATAGTTGGAGCTGCTGATAACCACCTTAAATATTTTCAAAATAATTTGTATGTATTTAGAAGTGTTAAAACATATGGTTACCACATTAATTTTATTTTAATGTAATGTCTCTCCTCTAGAACTTTTCTAAAGTAACTTTTTAAATTACCGGACTTCCTCCTCTTTATCCTTCCTTATTCTGCCTTCTCTTTTCTGTCCCAGCATTACCCTAATATCTATAATAATAAGATATTATGTGCTAGATAGAACTACTTTTCATGTTGCAAAAATTTATAAGATGACACTGAAAATCAATAACCAGAGTTTAAAGCACAATAGTTATTAAAATGTTATTTACATCAGAACTACATTTATCTGATTAGGCTCATTGATTAGGCTCATATGACATCTTAGTTTAATTTATATCTGGTCCATGATATAACATGACATATTTTTTCTTCTGAAATTACTAATTGCCTTTGTTTTTTCCTGTTTATAAAAAGCAGCAGGTAACTATACCTTATCATTGGAACACATTTTAAAATTATACCAGTTACTAATTAGAATCCACTTGCTTTTGAGAACATTCATCTCAGAGCTTCTGGCTTTCTGCTTTAATACTGCTGGAACTTTTGCTTTCTATACCTGCTACAATCTGTCATTTACATCTTATATACTATGAAGTCAGATAATACTATCTGAAGTAAAGGATAAAGAGCTAGAAGTTTTATATTATTTAAGATTATAAATACTAAGATAAAAAATTTAAAGTATCTGTGTATTTTTTTAGAAGTAATATAGTAAAGTACTAAAATTTATCATTTTAATGCAAGTGAAACTATTGATAATATCCAAATTGAAATATCTGGAAATGAAGATATAAGCATACTATTTTGATTATTTAAACAACCACTAATGGAAAAAAAAATCTAAAAATGGCTAAACATGATTTTCTCCAGGGAAAATACTGAGGATATAAGTGAAAAATTGTTAATTTTTATTGTCTAAACATCCATATTTTTGGAACATTGTAACAATCTCTTTACATATAATAATAATGAAAGACTTTGGAAAGGAGAAAAGCAATCCTTTTCATGCAATAAGACAAAATATCTAAAATTAGTTATATTTCTTAGCAAAGAGTAGATTAGAGAAAAAATATTTAAAATAATTAAAGTCCATATCACTTCATAATAATAATTGTTATTCAATAGCCACCCATATGACTGGCGTATATTTAGTATTGAAGATCCAGCAGTGAACAAGACAAATGTGTGACTTTCCCTCATAGGCATCGTGGTCTAGAAGAGTGTACTGACAAGTAAAGAAGTAAAGACTAACTTGAGGGAAAAAAGTGTACTGTGCTCTGAAAATACTTAGGAGGACAATTAACCTAGATTTGAAAAGTCAGAAACCCTTTATAAGAACAGGCATCTAAGCTGAAGTCTTGTAAAAAGACAGTATCCAATAATGACACCTTTAACATACCTCCATCTCTACATTAATGACATGTTTCTTATGTCTAATTTTGCAACTAAGTATCAGAAAAAATACCTCTTCCCCCAGTGAAACAAAATCAACAAAACACACACACACAAGCAAACACATTTTTTGTCTTTAAAATTAATTTTTTTTTAATTTTAAAGATGTGGGGTACAATTCAGGGTGAGGTACATGAATGTTCATTATGCAAGTACCCTTGTTGATGAGGTGTGCCCCTTCCTCCCCCGGCAGATTCCCACTACTACTAATTTCACATCCTCCCCTCCCCTGGTAGTTTCCCGCTACTGCCAATCTTTTTCTTATAGTATTATGATAATTGTTCAAGGTCTGGTTATGAGTGAGAACATGTGATTCTCAGTTCTTTGTTTCTGTGGTAGATCACTCAGTGTTATAGACTCTAAGTCCATCCAGGATACTGCAAACATATTTTTAAAACTTTCCAGTTTTGCGCTGGAGACCATTTACCATCCTAAAGCATCAGAATAAGATCCCTTGTCTCTATAACCAGAGAAAAACTGCATGGTACTACATACATCCTTACCTCATTATGTGTTTTCCATTAAGAACAATACCATTGACCATAAAGATGCTGTGTAGCAAACTATTACAAAATCTCATCAATCTGCAACATTCACTATTTATTTAGGTGTTTATTTAGATAGATGGGGATCAGCAGATCCATGGTTGGTGTATCTGTATGACTCAGCTAATTTCAGTCTAAGTGCATTAGGGGTCAGCTGGACTCAGATGATATAGGCAGGACTCCCATAAACTATTTTGGCCAGGCTCCATGCATTTCTCGTGCTCCTTCTGGGTCCAGGCTTGTTCTTTTTAAGTTTATGGCAGGGGCTTAAGAAGGAACTGTAAAAAAAAGCAGGGACTCGTAAGGCCTGGCCTATCAATTCTGTCTTATTCTTTTGACCAAGCAAGTCTGGTAGCCAAATATGAAGCCAGAGTGTGGAAAAATATGCTCTGCTTCTTAGGTGGGAGAATCTGAAAAGCTACAGAGCAAAAAGTGAAGAATTGAGGCAGCTGACACTGAGGCAGGCACAGCTAGCATAGTTTAGATGCAGATAGGCAAGTTTCCATAGGCAGGTGCAAGTGAGGAAAAGGATGGTCAGGATACAGACACCTTTTTATCAGAACATAACACTGCGAAAAATCATTTCACTGAGCAGGCACACCAGACCCGACCTTGGAATGGGGGGAGGTTGGCATAGTCTATCACAAAGACCATAAACAGGCCATAGGGAATTACTGGAGACACTGAGGCATGGTGTCTTAAGAGAAAACTTAATTAAACAGTAACTTTTCTATTATCTCAAAAGTACCTTGTGATACAAGTAAGTTTAGGAGTAAAACAATAAGAATTGAAACTTTGGCTAATAGCTTATTGTAACCCATGTAGTCCACAAATCTTAACCTAGAAGATAGGTTGCTTAATCATCATTTTGGACAATATATATGAGAGGGGACCCAAAAACAAATAGAGTTATTTTTTGGAGGGTGGGCTCCTTGTAGTACAGGCTTCCCTGCTAGATAAATGTACTAGAAACCAATCGGTATCAGCAAACTGACTAGTGTTGTTGTGAGAGGTTGCATTTGACTTCAGTTAATTTTTTTGAGGGGGTGTGGGATTCTTTCAACATGCTTGCCCATTTTATTATGAGTGACTTACGAGCACACCTGCCCACACCACTTGGAGTGCTCAGCAATTTTTAAAATTAAAAATGGCATGACCCCCATGCTCCCCCCTGCCATTCATCTGATCTCTTCCTGATTTTTATTGTTTCCTCAGATGAAAAAAAGTCTTCAAAGGGAGATGTTTTGCCAATGTGGAAGAGGTAAAATTTTAAAATGGCAGAAGCACTAAAAGGCATCAAAATTGACGAGTTCAAAAATTGTTTTGAGCAATGAAAAAGCATTTTGATATGTGTATTGCATCAAGCTGAGAGTATTTTGAAGGTGACTAAAGTTTAAACATGCAAGAATGAATACACAATGTTTTATAAATAAATTCATGTTTTTTTGGATCCCTCCTCATAAAGTTTTCTATTAATAGCAAACTTTCTATTAATTCCCTTTTTCTTAATTCCCATGTTTTCTCTTGAATGTGCCTGTTACTCTTTCTCTCTCTAATAAATTGTACTTTAAAACTCTCTGTGACTTACTCTGAAATTCTTTCCTGTGGCAAAGTCAAGCATCTGTGGAGCAACAACAACCCACACCACCCACCATCAATATCATCAATATAAGTATTGAAATACTAAAACAAAGACTAGTTCTAAGAATATCCTACAATTTTTTTTCACTATAACTCTGCCATACCTTTTTTGAAAAAACAATATCAAAATAATTTTGAAAACCCTTGTTTTCCTTGTAGTCTTAAGCATATGCTAAATTGGCCTCCTGGATTACCGTCTGTTGTCACCCTGGACTATTTTATTTTCAACTAGTTTTGTATAGTTAAAGGCATCAATAATCACAAATATGACTTAACTCTTCACAAAGCAAATAAAAGAATAATACTTCCTATCATAACACAGTTATACTTCAAGAGTGTTGTCCTAGCAAAATAATTTTGTGATATGATTTTTCACAATCATATAAACTGTCAATTCTGATCCATAAATAAAATGTGGCAGTACCCATTAGTGAGTGAGTTTCAAAAATAAAGTAAGCCACCTGATGGAATTCCTCATAGATGGTAGATATTCAGTAAATATTTGTTGTGGCTCTGTTGTTGATCTCTAGTTCTGTGGAATTCAGAACAAACTGTTTAGATTCTCTTAGCTTTATTTTTCTCATCACTAAAACTGAGATATTGATAATGTCCATTTAATGTGGTGTTATGAGGATTATATCAGTTATTCCATAAAAGGGTTAGAAGAGTGCCTGGAATATGCCAAACACTCAGTAAATATTAGTTTTTCTTCTTCTTCTTCTTTTTCATCTTATTATTGAAGTAGATGTAAAATAGAATATGGTGAGCAATGATGAATAAAAATAATTGGCAATTTATTGGATTCTAATTTTTAATAAATCTCAACTGGGCACAGTTATTCATGCCTGTAATCCTAGCACTTTGGAAGACTGAGGCGGGTATATTGCTTGAGCACAGGAGTTTGAGACCAGCCTGGGAGACTTCATGTTTAAAAAAAAAAAAAAAAGCTGTGTGATGATGTATGCCTGTAGTCCCAACAACTCAAAAGCTGAGGCAGAAGGATTGCCTGAGCCCAGGAAGTCAAGGCTGTGGTGAGCTGTGATCATGCCACTGAACTCCAGTCTGGTAACAGAGAGAGATCCCCTGACTCAAATAAGTAAATAAATAAATACATCTCACGCATAATGTTAAGCTGCCTTTTCAACACTATTTCCATTAGCAAATATATACAATCAGACTGTGTCTATTAATAGTTGGATATAATTGGATAAAGAAAATGTGATACACACACACACACACACACACACACAATGAAATACTTGTCAGATATAAAATAAAATAAAATCATGTCTGTTGCGGCAACATGGGTAGAACTAGAGGCCATTATTTTTAGTGAAACAATTAGAAACTGAAAAACAAATACCACATATTCTCATTTATAAGTGGTACCTAAGTAATGTGTACACATGAATGTAGAGTGTGGAATAATAGATACTGAAGAAACAGAAGGGTGGGAGGGAAAAAAGGGAAAAACATTATTTAATGGGGGTACAATGTATATTATTCAGGTGATAGCTACACTGAAGTCAAGACTTTGGCACTATGCAATATAGCCATATAGCAAAATCCACTTGTGACCCTTAAATTTGCATAAATAAAAAAGAAGTCCCTTAGCCAGGTGTGGTGGCATGCGTCTGTAGTTCCAGCTACTTGGAATGTTGAGGCAGAAGGATTGTCTAAGCCCAGCAGGTCAAGGCTGCAGTGACCATGAGCGTGCCACTGCACTCCAGCCTGGGTGACAAGTGAAATTCCAACTGGAAAAAAAAAAAAAGCAAAATGAAAGCATGATTTCTTGACAAAAATTGCTTTTATGACTGTTATTAAAAACATGTACAATTATATTGTTTTGTTTCTAAAATAAACTATTCAGCATAAATTACATAAAATGTCTATTCCAGGGAGTT
>CAUYQG010266840.1:0-18201 GCA_963574415.1 Tarsius wallacei
CAAAGGATAGTGTTAGCAGTTCACTATGAAGAACAAAATTTAAGAATAAGCTTTCAAATTCTTTTCCACAAATTAACAGACGTATCTTTTCTATTCAATCTACTTTTAAAAATATAGACTAGCCGGGCTCGGTGGCTCAGCTTGTAATCCCGTGCCTTGGGAGGCTGAGGTGAGTGGATTGTTTGAGCCCGCGGGTTCGAGACCCGCCTGGGCAAGTGAGACCTCATCTCTACAATAAATCAAAAAATCAGCCGGGAGTGATAGCGCGTGCCTGTAATTCCAGCTACTTGGAAGACTGAGGTGGAAGGATCGCCGGAGCCCAGCAGGTCGAGGCTGCGGTGGCCGGGAGCGGCCACTGCACTCCAGTCTGGGCGACAGAGTGAGACTCCGACTCTAAAATAAAATAGACAACCTTGGCTACCTTTTCTTGTGTATATGTGCATGTGTATTTTTTCTTTAGATGTACTCATGTTTCTGAAAAGTTAGAAAACACATTCTCGTCAGTCAGGTGGTAGAATTGCCTGATAATAATTAATTTAATAAAAAAAATTTAATGATCAAGCTCTTCTTGAAGGGTACCATTTTTTCATGTTTTCTGGTTTTTAGGAATTGCTTTCCAATTGCTATCAAGTACCAGTTCTAAATATATAGTCTTGGGGCAGCATGCGAGAACTGTGAGAAAAAAAAGAACTTTGCTTAGTAGTCGGAAGACCTATGTTCTAGACCAAGCTTTGGATTTCATTGTCTGTGATACCTCAGTTAAATCACTTAATTTTTCCAAGCCCTGATTTTCCAATATGCAAAATGAAATTTATGATACCTTGTTCACAGAGTTGTAATGCTGATTAAATGATATGCAGATGTGAGTTAATACAAGCACAGACTTCGGGGAGCCATCAGGGAGCAAAATCAGAGCTTCATGTGTCCTCAAACATCTTTCCAGCAGCCTAGACATCAGGTAGGAGCAGTGACTGGACCATAGATTCAAGGAGTTCTACCTGCTCCTGATAAGGTCCGTCTTCCTCCTACCTCTACCTGACTCATAGTTCCCCGTGACAGTTTGATAAAAATACCCTTAGGAGTAATTTGGTCATGGCCTTCATCCCTGTTTACCTCGGTCAGCATAAGACAATTGAAACTCTGAAGTCACTGCTCATCACTCAAACTTCCATGCCCATATGGTTCTGTACAGCTTCTGATCTGACTCACCCGGACACTTTCTTAGTCAGTCATCAGCAAAATCTACATCAAGGTTGGAAAAACATCATTTTAAAAGGCCAAATAGTAAATATTTGAGACTTTGGTAACCAAGAGATACAATCAAGGATGTCATCAAGGTATTTACATAACCATTTAAAATGTAATTATTTTTGAGAATAAAACCTATCCTTAGCTTCTGGACATACAACAGGTGGCTGGCTGAGTTTGGCCATAGATTGTTAGCTGCTGCTCCATAGTTTCAGCCTCTTAACGAAACATTTTCTTCAGACTGTTGGTCTAAGTGGACCCTGGCTGAGCACTGCTCCTTGAGCACACTTCTATTTGTTACCCTCACTCGTGGTGACTTTTTTCTTGTATAGCCTCTATTCCACCATGCTTGGAAGTAGTGGTAGTTCTTCCTTGATCTCTCTGCTACCTTCAGACCATTATAACAACCCTCTACCTCCCCTTTCAAGCATTCCTTCTCAGAAACTTATACCACTTGATTATACTACCTTCTACTCTTTCTTGCCATAATCATCACCGGATTTCTGAGACACAACTTCCTCATCTTACCAACTTACAGTCATAAGTAGATCCAGCCGACTGCCTTATCATTTATTTCTCTCCAACACAACTCCTGTTGTCAATCTTGTTGATTTCAATATCTATGCAGACAGATCTTTTCAACTTGTCAAGTCCTTGACCTCCTTTTGTCTCATGAACTTGCCATTCTCCCCATCTTAATAATCACAGCCATGACTAGATCTAGACATTATGAATTATTGCACTTCCTAATCTCAATTTTAAGCATCCCAATCTCAAACTTCTGCCTGCTTGCATTCTCTCTTTTTTTCTCATTCTATCTACTACTTGACTCTAAAACTCCTTTCTCCCCAGCACCCTACGTTTTCACTGTCCAGCACACCCTATTCTTACCTGGCTTATATGCTGTGGTCCATCATAACAACTTTCTTGCCTATCACTTTGGCTCATTTGCTCATCTCTCATCTTGGCCTCCCCAAACCCCAAGCTTATTCAATTCAACTCTTCACCCACTTTGCAGTTTCCCAAGCCACTGACTAGGACTGAATAACAACACGGAACCAGGCTCTTGTGTCTGTTAAGTTCATGACCACTAATCACAAGTGGGCTCTTAGTGCTGACTTTATATCTTCTTGTATTTTCTTAGGTTCTATATTCTTCTCCTAGAAGATTATTTCACATGTTCTCTCTAACCTTCTATACTTTTTCTTATGCCCTCTTTCAAAACATGCCTTTTCTTCTTATTTTACTGAAAAAAAAAAGGAAACAATCAAAAGGCAATTTATGCGTGCTTCTGCAACAAATCTACCATATGTGTTCTCAAACATTCTTCTTTCTCTCCTGGTAGAAACTACAAATTGCCTTTGCTCCATGTAAGGCTGGCCCCTCTCTTGTGCTTTGTTTTCCCCTTTAAATCTTAGGGACATTGTTTCTACATTTGCTTTCTCTTGCATTGAATTAGCCCATCCACAAAAACATTCCCAATATTATTTATAAATGCTATAATAGCACACATTGACCTGAATATACTTCCAGATATGTCCCCAGTTCTCTGTTAACCTTTATTGAGTATCTCCTTAAAAAAAAAAAACCAGTGGATTTTTCAAAAGATCTAACACAGTTCTGATGATGATTTTACCTTCAAATTTTGTTTAAAATCTCACAACTTCCCACTAGTTCCACCTCTAATACTTTAGTTCGAGGATGCTGTCAGTTATCTAAGTCATCTTTGCTTTTTTTTTTTCACCTTACTTTGCTTTTTTCACCTTTCTTTTATGGAAACTAGAAATATTCTATTAAACCACAAGTCACAGACTGTCTTTTCTGCTCAAAATCCCAATGTATTTACATTTCTATTATTTCTTTAAGAATTTCTTGCCTTCTTGAGCAGACAGCAGACTCTGTTGCTGTTGTCCTGACTGTTGTGCCTCTTGCAACGTATATTTCCTTTAACAAATCCACCTTTCCTAGTAAAAGAAAAAAAATAATTTCTTGCCTTCTCTATTGCTCTAAGTAATATGTTAAAAATATGGGAGTCTTTCCTATTTTGCTTGTTTTCTTTCATATTTAGTATCATGTATTTTTCACTGTAATTTTAGACATTTCTTTGACTTTATTTACTTGTCCTTTAATTGAAAATTTTGGTTTCAGGGAGCATAGTTTCACTTTCTACAAATTTTCTTATATACTTGTATAGTTTCTTTTGTATAGCACCCTATTCTTGTTTTGTGGGTATAACACTTTCTTGAAACTCCATGAATGTGTTGATAATTTTTCCCTGTTTTGAAATACCTGTGTAGACTAAGATCACTTTTTCTGTTTATTTATATAGATCTTTCTCCTTCACGCTGTTCCTTCTTTCTATTTGTTGGAAAATTCTTGGTTGTCTGTTTATATTCAAGCAAGAAGTTTGGTTAATTAGTAAGCAATTTTTCTGCTAGTAGGCAAATGTCAGGTGTGTTCCATGAATGGTAGACTCAGAGCTCGATGTTTGGCTAGACATAGTTTATTGGCTGGTAGGCTTAACTTTCAGTTGAGTGAACAGAAAGCATCTATCTCACATCCCCCAGAAGCCTGAACAAAGAGGGCTTTTTCTTGGCAGGAACATTTACAGTAGTAACTTTGGCTTAATCAAAAAGTTCCACTCAAACTCTTTTGAGAAGAATCCTCTGGAGATTTTACCTAAAGGAGACACATGCTGAATTTTTAATTGCTGTCAATTGGGGGTGCAGATTGGTGAACTGTTCCACATATAGATCTTCATTTAACATCCTTCTTTTCATCTTCCTCATTGTTTGTGGTGAAACTTCATTACAATCTCTCACAGCATATATTGTGCTCAAACTTTCGGATATAGTTTTAGCCATTCATTAGCTATCATGACTCCTTGATTTTCAGAAATGAATTAAAATCTCTGGTATATTGGTGACTCAATTTTCCTACTTTCATTCTCCTTCAGGTTATGAGATTTTTATTTGTATTTTTTATACAACTATATACATATATAAAATAGAATGCACAACTAGGTTTGTGACTGGAAGAAACAACTCTGGCTGTCCATCTGTTGCAGAGTTTGTGCTGTTAGCACCAATAAAACCATCCTATTTTTGGTGCATTTTTCATTTTAGTGAACATGATTTAATTTCCTTAAATTTCTCACCAAATTCTGGAAGGGCTATTAATTTAATCTCTACCAGTTATAGAATGATGTTTCTTGTGCCCAAAGGAAAGTTATTTTCATGGAGAAAATAGTATTTATAATAGTCAGTATTAAAAATCTGGATGGACAAGATTTTAGTTTTATAGTATTTGGTGTTTTTTTTCTATGAAACATGGCAAAATGTGTTAAACAAAACAAAACAAAACAAAAGTTTTGTTTTCCTTTAGTGGCATCATGATGATTACTTACTATGGGACATATTCATTACTTACATCTGTTTGTTGCTTTTTGATTTGTAAAGTGCATATGATTCTGCATCATTTTCTCTAATACAAGATGATGAGAAAACCCTCAAACCACAGTGGTTTCTGCTGGGATATCCCCTCAAAGTATTTGCATTTGTCAACCAAGTGTGGTATATTAAAAATTTTAAAAAAGGGGAAGAGAGTTTGTTCCATAATAAAGTAAAATAAATCAAACATATTCTCAAAAATAAATACCAAAATTTAGTTTGCCATTAAAAGTCTTTCATGAAGCTGAAGGAAATTTTCTTCATTTTTATGTTTTTTTCTCTATTTTAAAACTATGTGCATATTTTAGTTTTTTCTTTGGGGAAAACTATGTTTAATCATTTCACTATAAATTTGAATTTATAGCATATGTTTACTATAATTACAAATTACCTTTCTAATATAAACATTAATTATTATATTCTCAGCACCTAGTAAGGCAGATAAATTCAAATTAATTTCAGTGACTTAAATATATTGTTAACACTCTCTCTCTCTCCTTCAATATTATTTAGATGAAAAAGACACTTAGATTATCTTAATTCAAAGGCTCTTTAATGTTTGTTGTTATAGTTTCATCGTACTGTCTGGCCTTAATTACTTATATTATATCTAAGTTAGTAGTTAAATACATAATGCATGTTCTACTTATAGAATTGTTTGTTAGTGCAGACATATTAAGTTATAACAGAGATGGATTGGGTGTTTAATTTAAAACATATTGAGAAGGCCATATTGACATAGGACTAATTGGAATGCCATCTGAAATAAGGAGGGTCCCCAAAAGCTGCATCCTAAGGTCATGTTTTAAAAACAAAAAAGTAAGAGAGGGTGTTGCAAGTTTAATTTTGATGGAATAAATTTTATTTTTCCTCCTCTTTTTTGCACAATTTTTGATTTTGTAACTTCCCTGGCTCAGCCTCGCCTCCGCTGCCACCAACTGCCCTCCGCACCCTCCATAGGCTCTTCACACTCTTTCACTGTTTCCCCATGCTCTGAAGACCTAGTGCTCCTGGACTGGCATCGTCAAGGACCCCTGCAGGAAACCATTTTTCTGCCCTTTTTCCTTTTTGCAAAATTACCTTTCTAAAACCCCCCCTTGTTCATGAATCTCATCAATAAAAATTTTGAGCATTCAATCCCCAAATAATATTTATAATTTTTTGTACACTAAGTACATGCATTTATGTATATATATCTTATAAAACATACAAGAATAGAAATTAAGGATAACTAAGACAATTATTACTAAAACGTTGTTCCTACTTTTGTTCCAGCTTTTGCTGTTAGAAATCTAGTAGTTCATTTAAGTGTGCACACATCCTCTTCTAGAGACGATATTTTGGGTATAGCCATATGACTGAAAATCAACTAAAAGATTTCTTGTAGGATATGGATGAGAGCCATTGACTTAATTTGCTTTCCTCTCTGGACATGGTTGCACTGAGTAGGAAGACTTTCTAATGAAGATATGACAAAGTAAGGTGTCATGATCTGTGTGAAAACTCTGAGGATAGAAATTTTTGAGAGAAGTGATTACCCCAAAGCCCTCTCTGCATATGATTATGATTGACCATAGAGATAGACATTTTAATAAGAAGATACAAATTTGTAAAAAAAAAATAAAAAGATACTGCTATTTAGGTGGGCATTGGAGCATGTAAACACTTTGGAGGTTGGAGGACAACTCTTTTTTTTTTAGGAGAACAACTCCTTAACACCAGTCCTTGTATTGAAGTAGGCAGAGTTATAATTTACACTGAGAATTATGTTCTCACTTGTTTATTCTCATTAAATTGCAGATACATAAAGTGACTATAGTTTATAGTTTCAATATGGCTACTAATTGAATATTTATAAAATCACAGATTTTTTCAAACTAAAGAACTTTACATATTATTTTATCCAAATTCT
This sequence comes from Tarsius wallacei, assembly GCA_963574415.1. Taxonomy (NCBI): domain Eukaryota; kingdom Metazoa; phylum Chordata; class Mammalia; order Primates; family Tarsiidae; genus Tarsius; species Tarsius wallacei. The sequence goes on from CAUYQG010266840.1 coordinate 6,610, forward strand.
TTATTTTGCAATAGAGAAAATTATGGCTAGATAGGTTCATTTTTCTGACAAAGTAACAGAGGTACTGATAGGACTCAAGTTATGTAATTCAGCTCTTCTTAACGTAGGACCAGTGAGCCTCTTGTTCTCAGAAGAAATGTGATTGGATCATATCTGAAAAATGCTCCAAACTATATGTGCCTCTGCTTGCATTAGACTTGTTAAAAGGAGCATCAACTGTCAATGCCAGTTACATGATAGAGTTACAGTGGCTTGGCTTTATAAAGAGAAGAATTTTCCCAGTTAGCTATTGAGGGCAGAGTAAGAACGAAGCATAGAGAGGAGAAAAAATAGAAATGAAAATTTATGTATAGTAGATTCCAAGCATACAGAAATTTGGAAAAGTTCAAGCAGAAGTAGAAAAATGTGTACTAGTTTAGGAATCTCTTTTGCAAAGAGAAATTTAGAGCATATTTACTCTTCAAAGTATCTAAACTAGAAAGGGATTTGGAAAAGAGGGAGCCAAGGTACTGTGGTAAATACAAAGGTAATAGCATGCATGTATATACACTAACTCTAAATAACTGATTGCCAATTCGAGTTAAACTGTTGAACCCCAAGTACTTATTTGGAGGATGAAAACACAATGTTTCTTGAGTACTTAAGATGCACTATAAACTGTGATTTTGAGGCCATTAATTGGGCCTCCTTTAAACTGCCACTTCCTTGGGCTAAACGGCCTTCTTCAATATGCCACAATCTAATGTAACTATATATTTGTTTCTTCTTATTGTCTGTTTCTCCCATTAAAATGCAACCTCCCTCTTGGGTATATACACCTCAGAGAAATGAAAGAATACATTCCCACAAAAATCTGTTCACAAAAGTTCTTATCATCATCATAGTCAAAAAAAAAAAAGTATTTATCATCATTATAGTCAAAAAGTGGAAACAACTCAAGTCTATCACCTGATGAATGGATAAACAAAATGCAGCATATCCACAATGGAATATTATTCAGTAAGAAAAATGATGAAGTACTGATACACATTACAATATAATTAGTCCTTGAAAATAGCAGGCTAATTGAAAGAGGCTAGTTGTAAAATACCACATATTATATGCCTCTATATATTTAACTTGCCAGGATTGCCATAATAAAAGATCACAGTCCAGGGGGTTTAAACAATAGAAATTTATTTTCTCACAGTTCTAGAGGCTGGATGTCCAAGTTGAAGATGTAGGCAAGTTAGGTTTCTCCTGAGGCCTCTTTCCTTGACTACCTTCTTGCAGCGGGACTTGCATGCCCTTTCCTCTGTGCTCTTACATCCCCCGTGTCGCTTCCTCTTCTTATGAGATAATTTTCCTATTGGATTAGGGATCCAATCTTATGACTTCATTTGGTCTCAATTGCTTTTGTAAAAACCCTCTTTCCAAATATAGTCACATTGAGGGTTAGGGCTTCAGCATATGAATTCTTGGGGAACACTTATATGAAATGTCCAGAATAGGCAAATTTAAAGAAACAGAAGGTAGATTTGTGGTTATCAGAGGATAGGGAGAGGGGAAAATGCAGAGTGACTTCTAATAGGTACAGACTTTTTTTCTACGATGATGAAAATGTTCTGGAATTAGATTGTGGTGATGATTGCAAAACTCTGAATAAACTAAGTACCATTGAGCCATACTCCTTAAATTTTAGATTTTATGATGCAATCTCCATGTGACAAAGGCACATCTTGAAAATGAAACTACATCGGTTACTTTAACACTGAGAATTTAATAAGTATTGAAGAACTGAGAAGACAAAAAACAAAACAAAACAAACAAACAAACAAAAACCCAACCAAATCTCCAAAGTATCACAGAGATAACAAATTCCACCCTCAGAGAAAGAGCCTGGAATTAATATCTAGCAGTTTAGAAGAGTTGGAATGTAGATCTCTGTGAAGGTGCTTCTTGGCTGATACTAGCGTCTCTAAGGAAGTGTGGTGTGGATTCTGTGAGTCTTGTAGAAAATGCAAGATGAAATTAAGTACTGCTAGTGAAGCAAGCTACAGTTGTTGAGGTGAGAAAGTATTATGAGTGATGCTGGAAAACAGGAGACAAACAGAACAGGGAGTGTGTCCTTTCCTCTTTCTCTTGCCTCCAGCTTTCTTCTAGAGCCCCCTATTGGTAGATCTGAATAGAGAGTAACTGGTAAAGGAGAAATATGCTTTGTAGGGTCCCAGACCCAGCATGAGAAAGCTGGTTATGCAAGGGTGGGTTTGAAACCCAGAGACAGTAGCTTAACTAATGGCTAAATTAGTGGTATGCAAGGTTTGGCTTAGCATAAAACTAGAAAGTCTCTAGAGCCTTTTCCAATTCAATGTCTGTGAAGTCAAACAATCAAACAATGGCCAAACACTAGTTCATCTCCAGTGTGGTGTAGTTGGTGATTTCATTTTTACCTAGTCCAAGGCTTTTCTCAAGTAGACCTCTGAGTGCATCTTGCTGGGTGGTCCATTCCCTGGGTGTCTCAGGAAGCCTAATTAACCTGACCACCCAGACACCTGCCTACCTGGGCTGTCTTCTGTCTCCCTGACTGGGAGATGGCCAGACATGAACAGGAGACCTGGCAGCTGTTAATCCCCTTGCTCTCCAAAATGCTACAGATTAAATGAAATGGTTTTAAGACTCTTGTTTGTGCTTTCAATAATGCAGTCTTACAAAACTATATTTCAGACATTGATATAACAAAAAATATCAGGAAAAAGCTGAACTTTTAAGCTTCACTTTATATTACATCAAAGCAAGTAGATTGATCAACTTTTATAAAAAACTATTTACATTGCATGCAGTATTATATCATACATTCTTATATTGTCAACTTCCTGTAGTTATATTTTTAATGTATTCATTTTGAAGGAAAAGATAATGTATCTACCCTTTTGGGGAAGGATAGAGCTTTATTCTTAGTTCTCCGTTTTCAAAATTATAATGCCAAGTGCTCTTTTGTTTATGAAAAGATGATGAGAGTAGGTGGCAGTTTTCATTTTTGTTATTAGAGTGCTATTTTATGAAAACATTAACAACTACAACTCTGTATCAGTCTGTCTCTGTTTCTTTAATCTACCTTTGCACACATGGCAACGTGTGCTTATTCTGGTAGCCAAACTCCCAGTGTCTTGTTTAGTATTCTGACTATTCCTTTCTTCTCTTCCTTTTTCTCCTATAATCTAACAGGGCAGTCTTAAAGCATGCCTCTGCATTTAAAAAAAATTTTTAGATTCAAGGAGCACATGTGCTGGTTTGTTACATGCTTATATTGCATGATGGTTAGGTTTGGGTTTGTTAAGCTTATCATTCAAATGGTGGGCATGGTATGCAGTGGGTAGTTTTTCAACCCTTGCGCTTCACCCTTCCTCCCACCTTTAAGAGTCCTCAGTGTCTGTTGTTTCCATCTTTATGTCCCTGTGCACCTAGTGTTTAGCTCCTACTGAGAAGTGAGACTATTGGTTTTTCTGTTTCTGTGTTATTTCTTGAGTACATTTGGGGGGCCAAAGGTCGGTGTGTATCTGTATCTGATGGCATTCACGCTTGCTTCTGGTGGTTAGGAGATTGGGGAGCATTTTGTGCTATAGGGTTGGTTCGCAGAGAGATGTGTGTGTGTGTGTGTGTATGTGTGTGTGTGTGTGTGTGTGTTTAACAATCCTCTAGTTCAACATGTTTTCACTGTCTTTCCTATAGTACTGTTTTCCTACCTTTTTTTCCTCTTTTCCTTTAGCGACTTTAGAATACCAGGAAGAAATTCTCATTCTTTCACAGTACTGAATTCCTACCCAAGTTTTATTTCTTTTCTAGTTAATTCACTATTGGACTTCTAGTTGTCAGAGTTTATTGCTATAAGTATAAAACACTTTTAATAAAGTTTTATTTTCATCTTGAACAATTCGATTAATATTAAAAGTGTTTTTATATCAAAATTCAAAGTTATCAGGATATGACAATGCTATAGCTTACAAAAATTTACTCAACTCCACATTTACTTGACAAGCTGTTAGATACATTGCCAGATCATTAGTCAGGACTTTGACCTATAATTCAAAATCTCTGATTTGGGAACTCTTATACTAATAGACTTACATTGAGATCTTTGTATATAAGATTCTGGGCTTAAGTTTTGTCCTCTGCTTTCAGCCCACCCCCTTATGTGCTTGGGCTGCTGTATTTTGCACCAGTGGAAGCTTCTGCGTTGTGTGCCAAAAAATATCTATACAAAGCTCCTGTAATAGTCTAGTCTGAGGGTCACAAAGGCATGGGAAACAGGGGCTAATTTCCATTTTAGAAGGACAATGTCTGTTGGGTGTAGTGATTCACGCCTGTAATCGTAGCAATTTGGGAGGTCACAGTTGAAGGACTGCTTGAGCCCAGGAGTTTGATACCAGCCTGGGCGACATAGTGAAGGCTCAGCATACAAAAAAAGCAAAAAATTAGCTGGGTGTGGTGCTACATACCTGTATTCTCGGCTACATGGAATGCTGAGGTGGAAGCCTCTTTTGAGGTCGAGGCTGCTGTGAACCATGATCCTTGTGATTGTGCCATTGCACTCTAGCCTGGGTGACACAATGAGACCCTGGCTTTAAAAAATTAAAAAAATAAATTAATAAAAATGACATGGTCATAATATAATTGTAAAAAAAAACAAAAAAGTATTTTCAACCATGGTAGCCATTTGAAAACCCATCTAGTCATTGAATTGCATCTAGTCTGCAAACCCAAGATGTAAAGAGAAACCCATTCTTTCAGTGAGGGCCTGGAATTCCTGTCTCCCACTGTTGTGTGCCCAGCAGTGTTTGGCAGTTGCTCTCTTTGGAAACTGAGGAAAGTATGTGTGAAGTCTATTAAGCTAGCCTACAAAATTAGCACATTATCAGATCAAAGCATGTATCATCCATTTGGTCTTTCCATTCTATAAAATTATAAATTATATTACTCTAATTATATATTAGATAAATTAAAATATAATTTTCTTTTGGGGCAACAATTACTACTTAGGCAAAGTAAGCGGTTGCTTGTCAAAAGATAGCTTATCTTCTAGTCTTTAGAAAAATTTTCTTATCGAATTTTTCATAGCAGTGGTACATTTCTGAGGATTTCCCAGGGTAAATAATTCCACATGGGACAGACATTAAATTTGCATGTGTGATGTTGCTACATACTTATCTATCATTTTCCTCTGTTTTTAAGATAATCTGATGAAAAGGCATATCTTTATTCATTTATTTATTTATTTTAGAGGACAGAATTAACAGCAGAGCAGATCACCGCTATGGCTTAAGTATTAGCAATAAAGATAACACCTCATTCCTTACTGTCATTTCAGTCCTTTGAGATACATTTTCAAATTCAAAGATGAGATTTCAGCCACTGTGAGGCCAAATGATTCATGTTTTTCAGAGATGTAAAGTATAAATGACTTTTAATACTTGACGTGTTTATTTATAGAATGAACTGGTTTTTAAAAGTGAGTTCCTGGACTAGATAGTCTCTAATCATCTTTCCAGGTCTTCAATTTTATGTGTTTATGTGGCACCCCAAATATGGATTTTTAGGTCTCCTATGTAAAATTATCTTGTTAAGACAATGAGTATTTTTAAAAGTATGGGATTGCCCCTGAGAAGTTATATCAGTTTTTTAAATAAACTGCTCAGTAAGCAAAATTTGCATTTTGTCGGTAAATCTGCCAGGAAGACAATTTCACTGTTTATGCCATAATTCCCATTTCTACTCATTCACAGTTTATTATAAAATGTAACTTAGAGTCATTTGTTTGTGGTGCAAGAATCAGTGGGATATTATTGTGTAGGACTAAGACTTCTAACGTCTCTGGCAGACTTTGGAAATCAATGTTCATTTCACACCCACCCCCACACCCCCAATACTGCTCAACAAATACCAATGCCAGGAGAGATGTCCCCTTTTAATTCCTTAATATAGGCCACAGTTCGCTTTGATTTATAGAAGACTGGTAGTCTATTTATAAAATATGTATCTGCAAGATGCAGTTTATGAGAAACTTGGCTTTTGGGACACATTAATTCTAACTGCAGATGCAACTTTCATGTTTTATAATATAACCCTGACAGCTGTAATTTCAGATTAAAGATTTTTCATTCACATTCCCATCCTGATTGCTCTGCACGGTCCTTATATTACCTTATTGTCAATAGCAAGTGTTCACCCTATTGGGAGTCATTTAATAACCAGCTGCCATTTAAAGTGTGGACAGAACATTTGTCTCAGCCAGGCCATCTCAAGTAGAGTTCCTCAGCATACAGAGCTGAGACCTTCTCAAGAAAAACAACAGCTGGCCTTCACTATTGTCCTGACTTTTCCCTTTTTGTGGTGGCTAGTTAAAATAAACATGGACACTCTTGGTGAATTTTCTGAATGCATTTGCAAGTTTGTTATTTTAGTAACCAAATCGTTCCCTCTGTCAGTCCCTCATCCCGAATCCCTTATCCCACTCTGACCCCCATCCACTTTATGACTCAGGCATTAATTCTTTCCTGAATTCTATAAATGTATATTACTCTTAAAAGTCACATATATTGCTACTCAGATTTGAGCAACGTGAGAACTGTAGGTTTAGTGTCCATCATAAAGCATCTGCTTTGGGGGAGGCTAATACATCGGTTTTTATAGATTATATTTGTAAATGATCAGATTGCAATTAAGAATAATATCAATTATAATACTAAGACAATCTTCTAGAACTAGAGTTACAAATCCTGGTTTGTCTATAAAATCTGACATCATCATATGAAAATGAATTCGTAATTGGTAATGTTTTTATTTAGTGTCTTCTTTTAAATTTCCTTAACTTGACAGCTGGGGATTAACTTCTGTAATAGGCAGCGGTAAAAGGAAATAAAAATGAAAAGTAAAGGAAGGCTTAAAAAATGGACTCTTTCATGGCTAATTAAACTAGAATACAAATCAATCATTGGAAATAAGTGATGAATTTATTGTGCTTGTAAGCTTGCTATACCCTGTAGTGTTTGTTATATACTGAAATTACAACTCCCATCAGCTTATAGGGTAATCGTTTACCTTAAGCTGCACCTTTATCTATCATATTGATCTGAGACTCTCAGGCAAGGATTGGAAGGTTGGTGGTCTAAGTAAGTGTGGGCAGTTAAACCATCTCAGCTTGGAAACATGGGGACTTCTGTTCGGAAGACTAAGTTTTTTTTTTTTTTTTGTCCTCTTCTCATTTCAGCTGCTAGGAAAGTACCTCAGATCTAAGTCCACAGGCAAATTTATTCAATAAATGGCAGGGGTGAAGAAGGGGGAAGGGTGACCCCCCCAGAGTAGCCATGTGTGGGATTTCCAATGAATTTTGCCACCTTTACCTGTTCCTTTGTTTAATGTCAACAATAGTTAGGTTTTGGACTATATCATTAACAGTTATTGGGAAAGGTTTGCAACGTTAGATAGATTCAAGCCACAATATTTTTTATTTCTGTTTATTTTCTGATATTCGATTTCACAGTTAACCACTTCTACATGTAATTTGTTTTCTGGGTAGACTATAATAACGAACTTTTTCCTTGAGAATCAGGCATACTTTTCATGTAATGACAGGGTTTTTCTTTTTACAAATGTCACAAGCATATTATGAGGAATCATTTAGACCTCTAAGTTGGCTCTTAATTTTTGCACTCAGAGAATACGATAGCACATAATATTTCCAAAATAAAATTATGTTGAACTTAAAAATATTTCTCTAGATGTATGTCAATGTCTAAAAATTTTGCAAAATTAAGACCATGTACCCTTTCATAGATACATGATATTAGGAAGACTAGCTAAAGCCTAATGAATGGTAATAAAACCCGGAATATGAATGACTCTGCTTCATAAAAGAAAATTGCTGACCATTTTAATCTGCCCCTTGCCAATGTGGGATTCACAAACTGGCTCCTACAAGTAAATATTTTTTCTCCTTTAAGGATAGTGCCATAACTGGGTTGTTGAACTTCCAACCCTGTGAGGTACTCAGCTCTCTCTGCTCCAGCTTGATGACTTTGCCTGCAGGGCTGCCAGGGTTTCTCTTGGCTGTCTCAATGTACCTCATATATTAGTCATTCCCAGAGTGAAAGAGCATCATCCAAAACTTGGCCCAACTCTCCAATGTGTCATCATCTAAGGGCAAGAATAAAGAATTAGGCCAGCTGCATCCACTAGAAGAACCCGTGGCCTGAAACATCTGCATTGAAAGTGCAGCTCTAGATGAATAATAAATCGAGATGTCTCTGCCTTAAATTGGAAAAGAGGTCCCATGACTAATCAAGCCTATAAGAGCTCTGGTATTAAAGTTTAGGAAAAAAGTCAAGCCATCTTCATTTTCTGCCTCTGCACTTTAATGCTTACCTGCAGATGGTTAAATACAATGGAGAAGGCAGTTGCTTCAAGTAAGGCCATGACTATTTACCTTAATTTTTTTCTGGGTTTATTGAAAAGAGAAATGCAAAACAAGTTACTTTTTAAAAAGATAAAGTAGAGAGGGTGCAGCACAGAAGAAGCCTATAAAAAGGCAGACCTGCAACATCTAAAATGAAATAAAATTTTAGAAGGGCTTGTCTTCTGGATGCCTCACTATTTACTATAAACAAAGTAGGGAGACCTCTGGAGGCTAATGGGGCTGTTGATTGGTGTTTACTCATCCCAGCAGGATCTGGTTTCTGATAATCTGGGTCTCCTGTGTATTGACGAGTGTAGGCTGGTGGTGAACTAGGAAAGCCCACTTAAAGGCAAAGATGAGGGGCTTGTAAGCTCTTTGTGGCTAGGTTGAGCTAAAAGACTGTTTATTTAGAATTCCTCCCAAGTCCTCTAGGACCTAGTAAGGGCTGCAGAAGTCAAATTCCCCAATGTCCTGTGCATCTTTGTAGAAATATCTGGTTGGTGAAAGGCTAAATAAGAAATCTACAAACATTCTTTAAAGGAGCTCAGGGCATTTTATCTGATATTTATTGTTTTCTTTCATACGATGATGTTATGGCAGCACATGATTTAAGCATGAGCTATTTCAAACCGAACAAGAAAAACTGTTAATATTTGCTAGAAGAGTAAATTTTTTCAGGAAAAAGTCAAAGGTAATTCACGTCTTAATGACATCGTAATTTTCTTTGCTTTCATTGGCCATTTAGGTTTAAGACTTAAAAGCAGATATAAGATGATTTTGACAAGTTCGGCCACAGCAACAGGAGCTTAGTTACAAGTAAGCTCCCATGAGAAGGTTTATTCCTCCATGGTGGTTGTTCTGGATAAGAAAAGTAACTTCTGGATGCTTAACTCAATGATGATTCCAACCTCTTGTGGTCTGACAACCATTGATTATGTGATTTCCGTCGTAGAATTATGCAGATAATGCATGCAATAATGGCTTTGTGTAAACTCAGTGACATTACACTTAAACCATAGTGAGTGATAATACCTAGTAGTTATTTGGTCTTGTCAGAATCATTTCTTTTCTGCCTTCAACTGAATTACCATAATTCTGCTTCTCCAAAAGAAACGAGATACTGCTTTCCATTTATTAAATTAGGCTTTGCTGAGGATCACATTTTGGTTGAAATGCAAAATTTGAAAACGCACTGATTTGTTACAATTTCAGCAGCTTCAGTGCATATATATTAAGCTTGCTGTAGTTTAGATAAAGAGGTCTCACATTTCTTATCATTTTGTTATATATTTATCATTTATCATTAAAATGTTTAATAAAATTTACCACATTATTTTCTTTCAGCATCTCTGTTTGAAAAAAATGTATAGTTTAAAAGATGGTACATAAGCAGTATAAGAAAGAAATACTTCTCTCAATCTGTTTCTAATTCTTTATCCCAGAATGACATTTTATGACTATCAAATACATGTGTCAGGTCCCTTATTTGTAAATGTTGTTTATTAATTTTGATATAAGCAGACAAAGATAAACTATGAATTAAAAAACAGTTCACTGACAGTGTACAAAAATGTAAATCTCATATCTATTAATCTATCGAGAAGTGTTTTTTGAATACCTACCATATACCTAACACTGTGAAAGATATAGTGCAAAGTAAAAAAAAAATTCGGAGTCCTTTTAAGGGAATTATAATTACATAAGGCAGATAATGGCACATAGGAAACAGTTGGAAAATACAGACAAGCACATAGTATATGTTAGGTTATGCAGTTTAGCTGACAAATTCAGTGATGAGCATGGGCAAAATAAGTCATTTGGAAGGAGCAGAGCTGGAAATAAACCTTTAAAAAAGACCTGAGTTGGAAAAGAGGGGAGAAGCAAAGTGTGGTATCACACACAGGTACATGATCAGAAGCCAGTAAGAGGATCTAGACTGAAGAAAAGAGCTAGTTTTAAGAAAAAGCATTTGTATAGCTAGAAGAATTGAAATCAGGAAACAGAATTTTCATTCCGGGTGTTAGGATAGTCATCGGTGGTTTTTGGGCAAAAAAGTAAAATTCCATAAAATATGCAGAATATGTAATTTGGATAAGAGAAAATCTAGGGCCGGTGAATAGGAGGGCTTCAGCAAGGATGGGCAATGGAGATGAAGAAAAGAATGACTGTATAGTATTAATATTCCATTTAAACATGAGTTTTAGTTATATCATGAATATTTGCTTTAAAGAACTGTAATTTGCTATGTTTTATTTTTCTATAACTTTTTCTCTTGAAAGGTTTTTAAATAATATTTCAAAACTATTTAATATATATATATTTTAAATTGTATATTTATGTTACAATAATCATATGCAAACACTGAATACCTTTTTAAAAATATTAAAACTGCAAAAAGAAGAAAATTAAAATCATATAACATTTCACTTTTCTTTGAGATTACCATTAATGTTATATTATACAACTTTTAAGTTACTTCAGTACTCATATTTTTGCTGTTGCAAAATAGCATAACACAATATGTTTAGTCTGTAGTATCCTTTAAAAAACTTGAGTATATAAAGAGATTTTTCTATGAAATTTAAATAGCTTTCTTTGATAATAATTTAAATGATTATATAGTACTTCATGGTAGAAATAGACCATGTTTATTTTTCTAGTGTTCTACTATTGGACATTAGGGAATTTTTAAGTCTTCCTATGATAAAAATGTCTACATAAATATCCCTGTAGCTAGATATACTCTCTGTGTACATGGTAATTGGCTATATTATGATGAAGTAAAAACTATGTACAGGGCAGCCCCTTTGGGTCCCCTCCTGCTGTGGGAGCTTTTCTGTCCTCTCAATAAATCCAGCTTTAAAAAAACAAAAACTATGTATAACATTTGGGATTTAAAATAAACTCACAGCCGGGCTCGGTGGCTCAGCCTGTAATCCCGCGCCTTGGGAGGCTGAGGGAGTGGATTGCCTGAGCCCGCGGGTTCAAGACCCGCCTGGGCAACTTGGCGAGACCTCATCTCTACAATAAATAAAAAATCAGCTGGGAGTGGTAGCGCGCGCCTGTAGTTCCGGCTACTTGGAAGGCTGAGGTGGAAGGATCGCCGGAGCCCAGCAGGTCGAGGCTGCGGTGGCCGGGAGCGGCCACTGCACTCCAGTCTGGGC
>CAUYQG010266845.1:0-15440 GCA_963574415.1 Tarsius wallacei
GGTAGCGCGCGCCTGTAGTTCCAGCTACTTGGAAGGCTGAGGCGAAAGGATCGCCGGAGCCCAGCAGGTCGAGGCTGCGGTGGCTGGGAGCGGCCACTGCACTCCAGTCTGGGCAACAGAGTGAGACTCCAACTCAAAAAAAAAAAAAAAAATGGATAAGTAAAATGAAATATATCTATATAACGAAATATTATTCAGTCATAAAAAGGAATGAAGTACCAGCACATGGTACAACATGGATGAGCCCTGAAAACATTATGTTAAGTGAAAGAAGTCAGACACAAAAGGCCACATACCATATGATATACATATGTTAGAACAGGTAAATCTCTAGATGCATGAAGTAAGTCAGTGGTTGCTTTGGGCTTAGAGAAATGGGAAGCCTGGGGGATGACAGCTATAAGGTAAGTGGTTTTATCTGGGGTGGTATGATGAAAATGTTCTAAAAATGATAGTGGCAATGGTCACACACACCTGTGAATATACTACCCACCACTGAATCATATACATTAAATGGGTTAATTGTATAGCATGTGAATTATATTTCAATAAAGTTGTTACACATAAAAAGGGGGAGAGGGCAGGGCTCGGTGGCTCAGCCTGTAATCCCACGCCTTGGGAGGCTGAGGTGAGTGGATTGCCTGAGCCCGCGGGTTCAAGACCCGCCTGGGCAGGCGAAACCTCATCTCTACAATAAATCAAAAAAAAAATTAGCCGGGCGTGGTAGCGCGCGCCTGTAATTCCAGCTACTCGGAAGGCTGTGGCGGAAGGATCGCCGGAGCCCAGCAGGTCGAGGCTGCGGTGGCCGGGAGCGGCCACTGCACTCCAGTCTGGGCGATCGAGTGGGACTCCAACTCAAAAAAAAAAAAAAAAAGGGGGGGAGAGAGAGAGAAAGCCAAAGACAAAAATGAGCAGCCCAGACATGATGTCACTCAGAAACAGCAAAAGGAGGCATCCCAGAGGATGGAAGCAGCCAAGGAAGGAATGAATTCCTGAAGGCAGGAGCAGAAGCTTCAGTGCATTAGTGGCACTGGGGAGTGAGAGAAGTAATCCAACACACCATAGAGCAGGACACAGGGGATGCCATACACGCAGGAAGGAGGCACAGATAGACAGAGACCAGTGTGCCTGCCACCATGAGCTTATTTTGGAAGGTGAGAGGTGTAAGGATGGACTTGGGTGAAGCTGACACAGAAAGAAGCTTCAAAGTCAGACAGAAGGGCCCAAACAATTATGAAGAGATGCCAAAAGTGTCTGAGCAAAGAAACTTTTAATAGGCAATATTTTTAGATGAATCGGCAGTGTACACAGAGTACATTGGCAAGGGGGCGTGCCTTTGGTGATGATGTGACAAAGGCTTTACCTGGCAGCTGCTTCGGCTGTCAAGAATGAGAGAACATAGAGTTAAAGAAAAAGAAGTTTTGGTCTCAAGTTAGTCAAATAACTTGCACGAGAATGACAGAAAAATGGAAATTAAGGAAAGAGAAACTATTTTGAGAAGGTAGAAAATTAGTTTGATTATAGGTATTTAAAAAATCCCGGATTACAAAAAGGAAAGAGCCTTCCTAAATTCACCAGTTTGCTCCTTTTTGCAACTGTAGCAACTAAGACCCTTAACAAGTCCACATATTAGAAAAAGAGTAACCTCTAAAGCACAGCCCAAGTCCCCAATTCTTACTGGAATCAGCCACACACTGTGGGCCAGTTTAGGACACCTGGTTGACTGTGAGGTAACAGCAAGGGCAAAATGTAATATTCTTCCAGGTAGGTGGAGACATGGAGACAGATGGCTCTCAAGAGAGCATCCTAATGATGGCTGGAACCAGCTCATTAAGAGCCCATTTTAAAATTTTCAGGCAATTTTGCAAGCTGGTTGATTTCAAGATGGCAGTTTGAAATTGACCACGGTGATATTTCCTCCACAAAAACTGGAAAATGCTACATACCAGGCCCTTTATTGGGAAGGAAGAGGAAAGACACTTGTTAGAAATTCACCAGCACACAACTGGACATCCCCCGCCCCCCAGAGTGGACCCTGTGGGACTGAAAATATGGGGGATGTGTTCTGAGGGAGGTTAGCACTAAGGACTGAGCCTTGAGTGGTTCTGGGTCTGCTGTGAGTACAGGTGAGGCACTGATGACATGTGTGATTTGTATAAAAGTGGCAGTCATAGCTGGCAATGTCTTCATCACACCACATGAACAGAAGAGAAATGTGGCTCTAGTAGTACAGCTCATGTGGGGACCAGAGGAAGCAGCCAAACCAAGGCAAACAAGCAGGGGCACCATAACCACAGCACATGTTCCTTTATCAGCTACTTGTTTACTAAGCACATGTGATTGCAATGTTCTAGAAACAGTAGGTAACAGTAGTGAAAGAAAGCAACATAGCCCGTTTTTCTGGAGCTTACATTCTAAGTAGGCAAGAGACAATAAACAAGTAAACAATTGTTTCACATATACTATTTCATCGATCCTAAGACACCATCAATTGTAAACTATACCATTTTACACAGCCTGATGAAAGACAAAGAAACCCTAATGAAATTAACATTCCACCTATGATATAACACCCTTACTTCAGAAATGTCTAAACATGGGTCTGAAAAGTCGATGAAGTGCATTAGCAGTAAGTGCTATGTGAAGAAAAATGACAATATTAAAGTGATGGGAGCACACAAGGTGGGGAGCACAGCAAGCCTTGTGCACTGGGACAGGCTGCTTAGAGATGACACTTATGTCAGGGCTCCTGCCCTTGGCTGAGGAACCCCAACCACACTCACATCTTGAGGTCTACTCCAGCAGATGAGAGATGCAGTCTCTGAGAAGGACTGAGTCTGGCATGTCTCAGTGTTCCACAGAAGGCCAGCGTGACTGGAGAAAAGTGGGTGAAATGAAGAAGGGGTCCAGATGATCAATCAGGTCAGAGGGACAGGCAAAGACCAAAGTGTGAGAGTCCTGGCAGATCAAGGTAGAGGCAGAGGCAAACAAGAACAAAGAAAGTTCAAATCTGATCCAAGAGCAAGAGGAAGCCACAGTGGGGGTTCTGCACAGGTGAGCCAGAGCCTCTGATTTGTTAGTTGCAGCCCAGGTGGTAAGTAAAGGGTTAGGGAAAATATTGGCAAGATTCTTGTTGACAGAGATTTGTAATATTTTTAAATGTTGCCACAAAATATAGCAAGTAATGTTTTTAATCAACAAATATATACACACACACAGTAGTTATACGAGAACAAACACCATCTGGGCAGTGCTCCCTGCACCAACAGAACCAGAATGGAGGCCTCCAGAGCCAGATGGGGCTAGGCGCTCAGTGCCAGAGGCCCAATGGTCACTGTGCTGGCAGAGCTGGCCAGAGGGACCTGTGTGGTCAGCAAATGGAGGACCAAACCAAAAGAGGAAGAGGAGCTCCGCCTCCTCTCCAGCTGTGTGACCTCGACCCAGGTCTTCAGTTTCTCTGAGCTTCACTTTTCTCACCTATGAAATAGACTCCCCCAAGGCTGGCCTGGCTGCCACAGGAATTAAGTGTTCGCAGTCAGACCGGCCTGGGTTTGAATCTCAACTAAGCTGCTTGCCACCTGTGTGACCTTGGGCAGGAGACTTCTTATCTCTTAAGTCAGTTTCTTCATCTGTGAGATGGAAATAATTAATGGAACAGACTGTTGGGCTGTTGTGAGGATTAAATGAAGCAACCTACAGAAAGCAGTTGGCACAAAGTAAACAATCAATATCAGCTATTAAAGAATGCTGCAAAGCACTATATAAATATTAATTATAATCCATACCAGACACACACTGGGTGCATAAAAATATATGAGCTGATCAATAACACCAACAACAGTTAGCATTTGCCATGTACTATAAACTGAGTACTGTTCGTTCGAAGTGTTCTCCATGTAACTTTGTGACCTTGATCAAGTCTCTTGTCTATAATGTGGACAAAATCAAATTGGACAGACTCTTTTTAAAGTACCCTCCAGCTCTGGTGTCCTGTGGCTCAAACCTGGACCTGCCCTCAACCTGAACGACAGGAGAACACCAAGGAGAGGAGATCTTTTCCCTGTCACCACCATGGCACACTCGGCTGGCACCTCCACAAATCTCCAGTGACTGTAGTCCAAGAAGGAACTCTCCATCCTCCTTTCTCCAGCCCATAGCCCTCACCCTGTGAGCTTGGTGGCCATAAATGGGTAGGCATGCAGAATAGGGCAGGCCCACAGACAGCCAAAGTCAGAGGCAGAGATAGGGTAGGGAGGGCCCCAAGCCTCAATCTAAGTTACACATGCACAGAGAGACCTCACCACTTCCATTCTAACAAATGCATCTAGAGTCCAGACCCCACTTCCTTCCAGGGATCACCATGCCATGAGCCTAATCAAAATGCCACCCTCACCCAAAAGCAACTGTGACTTTAGAGGCAAGTTTCCAAAGAGAAGGCTACAGGTTTCTTCTTCTTTTTTATTTTTATTTATTTCCGCCCCCCACCCCCACCCTTTTTGTTTTTTTTAAAGAGACAGCACTCCTATGGTTGTTCATCCATCCATCTAGTTATTGATAATACTCGCTTGGGGTTTTTGTTTGTTTTTGTTTTTGTGTTGGCATCTCACCCTGTCACCCACACTAGAGTGCAGTGGCATACTCATGGCCACCACAGCCTCAACCTGCTGGGTTCAGCAATCCTTTGACCTCAGCCCTCCAAGTAGCTGGAACTACATGTGCACACCACCACACCTGGTTGATTTTTCAATTTATTGTAGAGACAAGGTCTCACCAAGTTGCCCAGGCTGGTCTCAAACCCCTGAGCTCAGGGAATCCTCTTACCTCTGCCTCTCAAAGTGCTGGGATTACAGGCGTGAGCCACTGAGCCCGGCTGAGAGTCATAACACCTAACACTATGAGTCAAAACACCTAACACTGCCTACTCGTGCACATTCATTCAGCACTATGTACAGACCACCTCACCAATCCTCACACCACCACATCCAATTCCCAGTTGAGGAAGCCAAGGCAGAGAAAAGTTAAAGAACCTGCCCCAAGCCACAAAGCTGGCAGAACACCCACCTGATTGCAGGGCAGGCCACCTGACCCCAGGGCCTGCACACTTAGCCACTGTGCTGCTCTGCTTTGGGGGCAGTAGGATGTTACCTCAACAAGAGCAAGGGGAGACACAGCACTCATGGGCTGTCTCAGCTCTGCTAAAGAGCCCAGGAGTCTCAGTGTCAGAAGCCCAAGTTCCAGCTAGAAGGGAGATGCTCTGAGTCAGGCCTGAAGGGATTACTGTCAAGAAGGTGGGGAGCAGAGGAAGAAAGGTATGAGCAAAGGCATAGTAGGGAGAGCACTCCAAGGAATGCTGAGGTCCAGTCTGACACACAAGTACATGAACACATTAGGCTGTGAAGGGCTGTTGAGGTTCCACCTGCTGCAGGCCTTGAATGACAAGTCAAGGAAGCTCCAATTTATTCTATAGCCAATTGAGACTCACTGATGGCTCAAGCAGGGACTCGATCAGGCTCTTCTTTTTGTCCAGGATATTCTGGCAAAGCAGAGGGAGGGACTGAGAGAATGAAGGGTCTGGAGGAAGGGTTACCACCACAATCATACAAATCAGGAGTAAAAGGGTTGAAAAATAAAACAGCTGCAGGAGTGAAGGGGAGAGAATGAATATAAAAGACACTAAGGAAGTAAAATTATTTAAGACCAGGCATCTGACTAAATGCACAGGCAAGAGAAAAAAAGCAATTTACAGAATCATATATACAATATGATCTCATTTGTACTATAAAAAAGGAAAGAGTACGCCTGTATATATAGGCTTGGAAAATGTCTGAAAAGATTCATAAGAAATTGTGAACAGTTGGCATTTTAAAATAAGATGCATTTTGCAAGAAGAAAACGTCCTAAAGTAATACATGAGGGAAAAGCCTGGCTCACTGGAAAGAGGGAGGTGTCATTACTAAGCTGAGAACTGCTGTATGTGTAGTGTTCTAAGTTCATCCAAGTAGCTCTGCTCCACAGGCAAACAGGTTGCACAGGAAGTCACACGAGGTTGCCTCTGGAGAAAGAAATTAGGAAATCCCTGGCATCAGAGAGATGCCTAGGGGCAGACCAGAGAAAAGAGTAATTTCTTCACACTCCAGAAGGGGGCAACAAAGCTCATGGCCAGAGTGAGGGAATCTGAAACCCAAGCGATAATAAGGGTGCCTACTTAAAACTAATGAGAAAAACAACCATGATTTACTTACTATTCCTAGGGCACGCTCCATATGCCAGGCTCTAGGTTAAGTGCCTTCTCTGTGCAGCAGGTGCTATCACCATTTTACAGATTAAGAAACTAGAGTTAGGGAGACTGAACACCACCCAAGATCATAGACATCATTAAGTGCTAGGACCAAAACTGTAATCCAAACCCTGGGCACTTACAGTGACACCTGCACAAGTAAGGCAGTAACATGAAGCTACTCTGAGGTGACGAGTAGCTATTTTCATAGAAGGGCCATTTTTCATTAAAAAAAAAAAAACAAATTTTTAAGACGATTTGCAATTCCTATTTCCTCCATGGATGTTTCTTTCTGGAGCCCCAGAAGAAAGGGAAGGGGGAACACCTATACACTCATAAAACAGACAACCTACTTAAAGTAGTTGAACGTCAATATGAAAATTAGCACTTTTTAGCCTTAAAATGTTTTACTATCTAGGCATATTTCAAAAGTAGCAATGGGAAGGCAGTTTTCTAAGCATTATTCTTTACATTGTATGTCCACAAAGTGAGGCATCAGCTCACTTACAGACAGGAACAGTGTCACCCAAGGACAGAGGTGACGTGCAGAGAGAAGCAGCCTACCCAAAGCTATACAATGAATTAGCAGCCGAGCCAAGGCCGTACGCCATCCACTCAAGGCAGCATTTTCTGAGGGCCCACTCAGCACCAGTCATTGTGCCAAGCACTGGGAAACTAGGAGAAAAAGTCAGCCCCCTGCTCTCTCCCAGCCCATGCCTACAGCAGGCATGCAGGGTAGGTCATGGCCAGCCAAGCACCAGAGTAGCAGAACGCAGCCAATTTCCAGAACAGACTTCTGGGAGGCTCGCTCTGTCAGTTGCTACTGAAGCTGACACCCCAATCCCTGACACCCCAATCCCCATAGATGTGCTACCCAATCCTATGATTCTAGAAAGATTCTCCTCCTTGTCTACGGCTGTTGCCTTGGAGATTTTGTTCCCTATTCCTTCAGTTTTCTATGAGCTGAAATTAGATCCACCAGCTGCTCATCACAGATTTAAATCCCAAAATGTCAGAACAAGAAGAGCCCTTAGAGACCTCCTACACCAAGCATGGAAAACACAAATATGCACAGGGGTCAGGCACATGACAGAAACAAATTTTAAAAAGTAGGGCAAGGATGATGTGGTGGGGACAGCAAAAAGAGCACATGCCACACCTAAAGAGGCAGCCACTTCACAACTCCAGCCAAGAGCTGCCATATAAGAATGGCCAGCCTTTAGATGTTTTTCCCCCATAAAAGCTAGAAATCGAATTCATATAAAGCCTCCCAACTTTTAAATGGTGGCAATCAATCAAAATCAATTAATACCACAAAGTTTCTAGACGGATGTTTTGGGTCAAGTAAAACTGAGCCAGTGGCTTAAACTTCTGTCCACTAAGTATTTTGCTGACTTGTGCCAGGCTCTGGGCTAGGTGCTGGGGCAGACAGATAAATAAGATGTGGCTCCTGTTCATGGGGCAGTAAGGGAGAAAGCATTAGATCATGTGGACCCAAGGCAGAAAGCACTGGAAGGGGAGCACGGAGTCTGCAGGTAACACCACAGAAAGCAACTTGTACTTGGTCCTGAGGATAAAGAGGGATTTAGCCAAAGTAGGGAGAGAATGACAGCATCATAAGCACAGAAGCATGAAGCAGCTGAGAGTATGGCAGGAGCAAGTGTCTCTGCTGGGAGGCACAGCGGAGACAGGAAGTGGTGTCTACACATGGACAGCCTCGTGAGCCGGCCCCGGGAATGTGTTTAACCTAGAGGCAATGGGAAGATGTGTGAGGATGTGACACAAGTAGCTTCAACTCTGAACAGTCACTGTGACACAGAAAGCTGTGCATGGGACTGCCTCCAGAACAGGACTAATGAAACACAGAGGAGTTTTGCCCTGTGCACCATCTCTTGAACTGTCGACATTTTACGACCATCTTCTGGAAACCTGCTCAAAAGTAAAATGTACCTTTTTAAAAAATTGCCCTGGTAGTACCAGAAAGTATAGATTTGTGGGGAAGCGAGCCCATTGGAAGAAAGAACAATTTGTCAGGTAGTCAAAGGGAAGAAGGTATGAGCCTGAAGTGAAAGAGTGGGAAGGTTAAAGGGGGTTAAACAGAGAAACTGTTGGAGGACAATCTCAAGACCTGCCACTAAATGCAGAGAAAGAGAGGAATATGGATGATTGCCAGCTCTCTGAATGAGGGACTGGAGGGTGGAGCCATTCACAACATAAAAAACGGTCATTTCTGAGAGAGGCAGAGGAGGAATAAAGGTGAGTCTCATTTGGACACAGCAAATCATATGTCCCCCACAGGACATGAGACATGCAACATGCAAGGGGAGTGGCCAGGGGCATTTGGGACTGCTCTGGCTTAGATATTTAGAATCCAGAAGCCATCAGCTCACAAATAAGGATGAAAGAGAATGGCCAGGGACAGGGCACAGACGGGACAGAAGGCTGAGTTAGGAAACAATCTGAAGCTTCTACCACACACAGGAAGTGCAGAAATGGCAAGCCGGACACAGCACCACTGTGAAGAGCATGCAGCGACCTCCCTCCAATCGACGGAAGAGGCAGCACTTGAAACCCAGAAGTATCACATATGCCTTCCAGTGCAATGTCTTTACTTCCCAAATGTGGGAAGCTCATCCCGAGATGAGCTTAGTAACAGTTAAAAGTAACAACTATCCTTACACCTATATTATTTTATAAATTTACTTTCTGCATAGAAAGATCTTTAAAACTAGACTGTGATACAGGTAAAAAATACGCAATGGAATTTCATTATACATGAGGGATTATATTCTAAAGTCGGGCTGCAAGGTGGAAATCACTTTAACTCCTGAACTGTTTAAATTTTATTACTGGTTACACTCTAACACTAATAAGATTAAAATTTAAAGGATATTCAAATAGAGGGTGTGGTGGCTCATACCTGTAATCCCAACACTTTAGGAGGCTGAGATGAGAGAATCACTTGAACCCAGGAGTTCAAGACCAGCTTGGGCAACACAGTGACACCTGGTCTCCACAAAAAATACAAAAATTAGCCTGGCATGGTCATACAAGTCTGTAATCCCAGCTATTCAGGAGGCTGAGGCAAAAGGATTACTTGTGCCCAGGAGGTTATGGATGCAGTGAGCCAGGATCATGTCACTGCACTCTAGCCTAGGCAACAGAGACCCCTGTCTCCAAATATATATATTTGAATATATATATATATATAATATATTCAAATAAACCCTTGAGAGTTGAGCATTCCCTAAAAAGTCCAGCATAACTGTGTAGGCAGCCTCCTGCTGCCATTCTCAGACACAGTGAGTTTGGAAATCCCCTAGGCAGAAGAACAGAGAGCACCATGGGAAAGTCCACATGCAAGTGATGGGCCTTTATACCACCTTTAAGGCCTTTAAGATGAGCCTCCACTCCTCAGCAGATGAGGGGGAAAGACAGAGAGACCTAAAATGCTCTGCTTCCCTTAAGAATCTGCTCTACTTAGTTTCCTCAAATTATGTCAGAAGATGTGATATGGTTTGGGAGCATCAAACAGAATAACACATGTGAAAGCAGCTAGCCCAGAGACTAATGCATGGTGTGCGCTCAAGCAATGTTTGCTGGACTTGATATCAGATTCAGACACAATCACTGGAGTAGAGAAGCTAGCCACCTGTTTCCTGGCTTTCCAAGTTGGCATTCCCGTTGTGGGCTCTATCAAACTACGCTTACCAAGTGGTTAGCCACACAGAGCTTGAAAGCTGTGGAAGACTGGCAAAGACCTGTGATCTAACCTATTTAAGGTACCTATTCTAAACACATACATAGAGATACTACATCATATCTCCATCTTGCACATAAGGAGAAAGACTTATCCTTTTGAAGTGTCAGGGTTTAAGTCCAGGTGTTCTGAGATCTCCTGTTTACCACACTGCCTTTAAGCAAATCAACTAACATGAACAATGCAACCAAAAAGCAGACATTTGAGAGTGGACAGTATCCCAAGAACAGAGGTTAACCTCTAGCAGGAACAAAAGAAAGATAAAGAACTAACAGGAAAAGTAATAATGTAAAACAACATAAGAAACTTTGAAGTTCATACTGAGATATTCAAGGAGGCAAGCTCAGAAGCATTTCACCAGGCAACTGTATGGTGGAAAAGCAAATTTGCTGTACACATACAGAACAAGTCTGTGTAAGAGCTTTGGAAGAGTAAGATCCTCATGCACAGTTGCCAAAAGACTTCCAGCTTGGCCAGAAGGACTGTCAATTCCTTAATCCAAGCATGTAATCTAACATGTATATACTAATACACTAATCAGCCAGACACTATAGTAAAAATCCAGTGTTTGCCCTTTTGGAGTGTATAAAAAAGAACAGAACATAAGGACAGAGAGAAAGGGATGAGTGAGACTGTTAAAAGATAAAATTATCAATCTGATAAACATCTATGAAAAACTTACAGCTAACACACATAATAACAGAAGACTGAATGCTTTCTCCTTAAATTCAGGACTGAGGCAAGGACATCCACTTTCACTACTTCCATTCAACATTGTACTGGAGATTCTAGCCAATGCAAGAAGGCAAGAAAAAGAAAGGGCATCCAGATTGGAAGAAAAGAAGTAAATCTTTAATTACAAAATATGTTCCTACTGTAAAATAGCCTACAAAATCCAACAAAAAACTATTACAACTAATAAATGAGCTCAACAAGGTTGCAAGATACAAGATCAATATACAGAGATGAACTATATTTCTATACACTAACAACAATGAATCAAAAAATTAAATTAAGAAAACAATTCCATTTATAGTAGCATCAAAAGAAAAATAGGAATAAATTTAAGAAAAGTGTAAGACTTGTACACTGAAAGAACAAAACATTCCTGAGATAAAATTCAGGAAGATCGGCTGGGCATGGTGGCGCACGTCTGCAATTCCAGCACTTTGGAAGGCTGAGGTAAGAGGATTGCCTGAGCCCACGGGTTCGAGACCAGCCTGGGCAACCTGGCGAGACCTAATCTCTACAATAAATCAAAAAATTAGCCAGGCGTGGTGGTACATGCTTGTAGTTCCAACTACTTGGAAGACTGAAGCGACGGATCACCTGAGTCCAGCAGGTCAAGGTTGTGATGGCCGTAAGCGTACCACTGCACTCCAGCCTGGGCAACAGAGTGAGACCCCAAGTCAAACAAACAAAAAAATTCAGGAAGATCTAAT
Source organism: Tarsius wallacei (assembly GCA_963574415.1). Classification (NCBI taxonomy): domain Eukaryota; kingdom Metazoa; phylum Chordata; class Mammalia; order Primates; family Tarsiidae; genus Tarsius; species Tarsius wallacei. The sequence continues at coordinate 11,480 of CAUYQG010266845.1, forward strand.
AAGTAGAGAGATAATTCATTTTCACTAATTGGAAGACTCCATATTGTTAAGAGCAATTCTTTCCAAAGTAATCTATAGATTCAACACAAATTCTATCAAAATCCCAATCAGCTTTATTGCAGATGTTAACTAATCCTAAAATGTAAACAGAAATGCAAAGAGCCCAGAACAGTTAAAAACAACCTTAAAAAGAAGAACAAAGCCTTATACTTCCCAATTTTTAAACTTACTACAAATCTACATTAATCATGACAGTATGGTCATGGCATAAGGACACAGCGATCAATGAAACAGAATTGAGAGTCTGAAATAAACATTTATGCTTACGCTCAATGGATCTTTACAAAGATCCCAAAGTAATAAAGTGGGCAAAGTTAATAGTCTTTTCAACAAACAGTGATTGAAAAAATTAGATATATCATGCAAAAAGATAGATTTAGATCAGGGTTCAGCAAACTCTGGTGCTTAAGCCAAATCCAAACCACCATTTGATTTTGTAAATAAAGCTTTATTGGAACACAATCAAACTCATTTACTTGCACATTGTCTATGCTGCTTTCCTCTACAATAGCAGAATTTAGTATAGCAGCCCCTACGTACCCATGGCGCATTGGTGCCAGGACCCTTGCGTACACCAAAATCTGAGAATGCTCAGGTCTCTTACATAAAATGTCATGGTGTTTGCATATTACCTACACACATCCTCCTGTATACTTTAAATAATCTATAGATTATACTTACACTACCTGATACAATATAAATGCTATATAAATAGTTGCTATGCTGTATTTTTATTTGTATTTTTATACAAATATATAGTACATGCATTTTATATATATATATGTCTTTAAAGCGTAAATGCTTATAATTTTGAAGTCCGTCCATTTTTTTCTTTTATTGTGCTTTTGGATACCTCAGAAATCTTCATCTAACCAAGGTTGAAACATTAAAATAATACAACAATATACATAATATATACAATGTGTATAATATACTGTTGTATTATTTTAATTGTTTTTTCCTAATACTTTCAATATCAAAATATTTTCAATATTTCAATACACAGCTAGTTGAATCTGCAGATGCAAAACCTAAAGATATGGAGAACCAGCTGTAGCATGACAGAGACTTTCCAGTCTGCAAAACCTATAGCAGTGTACGAGTATCTACTCATTGGTCCTTTACAGAAAATTTTTGCTAATCCCTGATTGAGAGTCTTCCCTCACAACACACACAAAAACTAATTCAAAATGGATCACAAACTAAATATTAAAGACCAAACGAAAAGTCCTTAGGAGAAAAAAACAGGAGAAAATTTTCCTGACCTTGGTTAGACAAAGATTTCTGAGATATAACACCAAAAGCACAATTAATAAAAGAAAAAAATTGACAAACTTCAAAACTATATACATTTACACTTTAAAGATCCTGTTATAGAAATGAAAACACAAGCCACATACCGGGAATAAGTATTTGCAAATCATAACATGATAAAGGTTTTGTAGCCAGCACAAAGAAATCTTATAACTCAATAATAAAAAGACAAATAATCCAATTAAAATGGGCAAAACCATTACAAAGTGGGCAAAAGATATGAATAGACACTTCTCAAAAGGAGACATACTCGCAGCCAACAGGTACATGAAAAAATGCTCAGCCTCACTTGTCATCAAAGAAATGCAAACTGAAACCACACTGAGGAATCACTAACTCCAGTCTAGAATGGTCATCATCAATAACTCAAAAAACAACAGATGCTGGAGAGGATGCAGAGAAAAGGGAACACTTCTACACTGTTGATGGGAGTGTAACCTAATACAACCTCTGTGAAAAACAATTTGGCAATCCCTAAAAGATCTAAAAATCAACCTTCCACACAACCCCCCAATCCCCCTACCAGGAATACACCTCTGTGGAAAACAATTTGGCAATCCCTAAAAGATCTAAAAATCAACCTTCCACACAACCCCCCAACCCCCCTACCAGGAATATACCCAGAGGAACTAAAACCTCTCTATGAAAAAGATACCAGCCGGGCTCAGTAGCTCAGCCTGTAATCCCGCTTTGGGAGGCCAAGATGAGTGAATTGCCTGAGCCCGCGGGTTCGAGACCCGCCGGGCAACTTGGCGAGACTTCATCTCTACAATAAATCAAAAAATTAGCCGGGCGTGGTAGCATGCGCCTGTAGTTCCAGCTACTTGGAAGGCTGAGGTGGAAGGATTGCTGGAGCCCAGCAGGTCGAGGCTGCGGTGGCCGGGAGCGGCCGCTGCACTCCAGTCTGAGCAACAGAGTGAGACTCCAACTCAAAAAAAAAAAAAAAAAAAGAAAAAGAAAAGAAAAAGACACCTACATACACACATATGTTTATTGCAGCATTATTCACAACAGCAAAAACATGGAACCAACCATGCTGCCCATCAAGAGAGGACTGGATTAAAAAAATGAGGTACATATACACTATGGAATATTACACAGTCATAAAAAAGGACAAAATTATGAACTTCACAGCAACTTGGATGGACTCAGAGTCTATAATACTGAGTGATATATCACAAAAACAAAGAACTGAGTATCACATGTTCTCACTCATAAGTGGACCTTGAACAATTATTATAATACTATAAGAAAAGGATTGGTAGTAGTGGGAATCTGCCAGGGGAGGGGGGCACACCTCATCAACAAGGGTGCCTGCATAATAACCATTTGTATACCTAACCCTGAATTGTACCCCACATCTTTAAAACAAAAAAAAATTGTTTAATGGGCAAAAGATCTAAATACACATTTTACCAAAGAAAATATATGGATAGTAAATAAGCACATGAAAGGATGCTCAACATCATTAGTTATTAGAGAAATGAAAATTCAAACCACAATGAGATACCATTTCATAGCCACTAGAATTGCTATAATCAAAATGATAGACAATAACAAGTGTTGATGAGGAGGATATAAAGAAAATGGAACCCCCATATATCACCGGTGAAAATATGAAATCGTAGAGGCACTTTAGAAAACAGTTTGGCAGTTTCTTTAAAACTTGACAACTCACCAAATTTATAAACATAATGACCCAGCAAATCTACTCTCTGGTATCTATCCACGAAAACTAAAAAATATGTCCACAAAAAAAAAAATGTACACAAATATTCAGAGCAGCATTATTCATAACAGCCAAGAACTGGAAACAATTCAAATGTCCGTCAACTGGTGACTGAACAAACAAAATGCAGTATGTCCACACTATTCAGCAATAAAAAGGAACAAACCAACACATGTTACAACATCAATGAACCAACTTTAAAAACACTCTGCTAAGCAAAAGAAGTCAGACATTTAAAAAATGCATGAATTCTTTTACAGTCAGCCCTCCATAACCATGGGTTCCAATGAAAACTACTTGAAAAAAATTAAAACAAATAACAATAAAATACAAATTTTAAAAATGTAGCATAACAATTATTTACATGGCATTTTTATTGAATTAGGTATTATAAATAATCAAGAGATTATTTAAAGTATAGAAGGATGTGTGTAGGTTATATGCAAATACTACACTGTTTAACATAAGGAACTTGCGCATCCAAGGATTTTGGTCTCTGTGGGGGTCCTGGAACCAATTCCCCATGGATATCAAGGGACGTCTATATATGAAATGTCCAGAAACGGCAAATTTGTAGAGGCAAAAGGATTAATGGTTACCTGGGGCAGGGAGTAAGAACAGGGAGTGACTGCAAACAGGCCAGGGTATCTTTTTAGGTCTTGTGCATGCTCTAAAATTGGATTGTGGTGACAGTTGCCCAATTCTGTAAATTTACTAAAAAACATTAAAATAGATGACTTTCATAATATGTAAACTATGCCGGGCTCCGTGGCTCATCCTGTAATCCCAGCACTTTGGGAGGCCAAGGTGAGTGGATTGCCTGAGCCCGGGGGTTCAAGACCCACCTGGGCAACTTGG
>CAUYQG010266847.1:0-15343 GCA_963574415.1 Tarsius wallacei
AGTGATAACTTAACTTCCTCTTTTCCTATTTGGATACCCATGATTTCCTTCTCTTGTCTGATTGCTCTAGCTAGGACTTCCAATACTATGATGAACAGGAGGGTTTGAGAGTGGGTACCCCTTGTCTTGTTTTGGTTTTCAGGGGAAATGGTTCCAATTTCTGTCTGTTGAGCAGTATGTTGGTTGTGGGTTTCTCATAGATGGTTGTTACTATTTTGAGGTATATTCCATCTATGCCTAGATGTTCAAAGGTTATTATCAAGAAGCGGTGCTGGATTTTATCAAAAGATTTTTCCCACATCTAATGATATAATCATGTGGTTTTTGTCTTTACTTCTGTTGATGTATTTAATTATGTTTATGTCCTGTGGATGTTAAACCAGACCTCCATCCCAGGGATGAAGCCTACTTAGTTATGGTGGATGATTTTTGAGATGCATTGTTGGATCTGGTTTGCTAGAATCTTGTTGAGAATTTTAGCATCTATGTTCATCAAGGATATTGGCCTGTAGTTCTCGTTCTCATCTTTGACTCATCTTCGACAAAGCCTCCACCACCAACCACTGGGGACAGGAGAACCTATTCAGTAAATGATGCTGGGAAAACTGGCTGACCACAAGCAGAAGATTAAAACAAGACCCCTACCTATCACCGTACACAAAAGTCAACTCTAAATGGATCAAAGACCTAAATGTAAAACCTCAAACTATAAGAACCTTAGAAAATGCAGGAGACCCCCTTATGGAAATTGGAACTGGCAACCAATTCCTGATCAAAACCCCAAGTGCCCATGCCATAAGAGATAAGATAGACAAGTGGGACCTCATCAAACTGACAAACTTCTGCAAAGCCAAAGAAACCATCAAGAGAGCAGGGAGACAGCCCACAGACTGGGAAAAAAATATTTGCCAATTGTATATCTGACAAAGGCCTAACATCTAGGATCTACAAGGAACTCAAATGTGCCAAAAAGAAAAAACAAACAGCCCTATTACAAAGTGGACAAAATATTTGAATAAGCACCTCTCAAAAGAAGACATACAAGCAGCCAACAGATACATGAAAAAGTGCTCAGCCTCACTAGTCATCAATGAAATGCAATTAAAACCACACTGAGATACCACCTAACTCCAATTGGGATGGCCATCATCAATAGCTCAAAAAACAACAGATGCTGAAGAGGAGCGGGGAAAAGGGAACACTTCCACACTGTTGGTGGGAGTGTAAACTAGTATATCCTCTGTGGAAAACAGTTTGGCGATTGCTAAAAGGTCTAAAAATTAACCTTGCATACGACTCTGCAGTCCCCCTGCTGGGAATATACCCAGAGGAATTCAAATCACTCTATGAAAAAGATACCTACACACACACATTTATTGCAGCATTGTTCACAATTGCAAAAACATGGAACCAACCGTACTGTCCATCGAAAGAGGACTAGATTTTTAAAAAGTGGTACGTATACACGATGGAATATTATGCAGCCACAAGTAAGGACAAGATTATGAATTTCACAGCGACTTGGAGGGACTTAGAGTCTATAATACTGAGTGATCTATCACAGAAACAAGGAACTGAGTATCACATTTTCTCACTCATATGTGGGCCTTGAACAATTGTTGTAATACTATAAGAAAAGGATTGTCAGTAGTGGGAAATTGCTGGGGGGGGCTGGACTGGCAGTGGTGGAATTCTGCGGGGGGGGGAGGGGGCACACCTCATTAACAAGAGTGCCTGCACACACAAAAAAGAAAAGAATTATGTCAGAGGACTGTTGAAATTGTTTGGTGGGATAGTGGGTGGAAAGCACCTAGGATAAATGTAGTTCCCTCCCCGCCAAAACTACCTCCCTTCCCCTTTTATTCCCACTTCCATGGTGAAGTAGGAAATGGCAGATAATGCCAACCAGGGGCTTGACTTTTCTCTGTACTGGTGTGATAAACAAATCATACACAGTTCCTGCCTCACAACACGCGCAGTCGCTCTGGCAGAAAAATGCAGCACATGCAGGCTTGCTTCCTCATGCCTTAAAGTGACACTCCAGCATCCAAGTGGAAAGTTATCAATCGTGATTAGAATTGTCTTTGGGATGGAGGCCACCCAGTACTCACAATTTCCCCATTCCCAGCCACTAGCAAACATCCCTCTGCCTATACACCACCGCCCCCACCCCTTCCAGCCATTACTCCCTGATCTTAAAGGCTGGATTAGATCGCCCTTCTTTGCACTCACACAGCACCCTTTAACTCCCCCCCGCCACAACTATTACTCTGGAAAGAATTTACTCGTTTTTGGAGTCAGTCCTTCCACTCAATGATAAGAGAATAAGCTGTATTTTCTTTATTTTCTTCCTGGAAGTCAGTTCATGCCTGGAACATGGAAGGCATTTACCAACATTTTTTGAATGAATGAGTGGATGTGATAAATTAATTTCCTCATAATGACTTTCGCGTTCCCACTGCAAATGGATGAATTTAGTATGCCAGGTGCCCAGGGCTCCACTCAATCCTCATAGACAGTTTTTTTAACTGACAAAGTCATTCCCCACTATGAAAAGGGGATCTGATTTACATATGTCTGCAATCTTAAAGCACTCATAGAGCTCATTGGAAATGCAAATGGGTAATCCACAAATTTAATTACCAGTTCTTGATTAAGAGAGTGTTGACTTTTATTAAAACTGGAGAAATATATCCCAGAAGTTAATTAATAGCTTGAGAGTAACCACAAACTTCATGAAGCTGAAATCTGCCAAAACAGGGTTATTCTAAGGTACGTTCAGAACAGTTTCCAAGTCTGTAATAAGTGTTTCCATAGTTGCTTAAACTGTAATAACTTATAGATAAGGTATTTTTCAAAAAAGAGCATAATGAACTCAAATATCCTTTATATTTTGGAAGAACTCCAAAACTTCCAGAGTAGGACAATGTCCTTACTTACTCTCTCGGGATGTATAAAAAACTTTAGTCCTATAAGATTCTCTGTGAAAATGAGTTTTTTGTTGTTGTTGTTGTTACTGTTGTTTGTTTTTTTGAGTCTGAGTCTCACTCTGTCACCCAGGCTGCTGGAGTGCAGTGGCACACTCACAGCCACTGCAGCCTCAAACTGCTGGGCTCAGGCAATTTTTCTGTCTCAGCCTTCTATGTAGCTGAAACTATAGGCACGTGCCACCTACCAACTCATTTTTTTAAATTTACTGTAGAGATGCCGTCTCTCCAAGTTACCCAGGCTGGTCTCGAACCCCTGGACTCCGGCGATCCTCTCACCTCCGCCTCCCAAAGTGCTGGGATTGCAGGTGTGAGCCACTGAGCCTGGCAGATTTTTGTTCTGTTTACTATTACGTAGTACCTTTATTATCAAAAAGAAAACTTGAAGATACACCATCTTTAGTAGGGAGACATCTTTCCACCTCATCCTTTTGTTAACTTCAGTCTACTTAAGCCTATTTTCTTAGTTTAATGGGATTAATAGAAGCAAATCACAAGACCTTTCTTTTAAAACCAACCTTCCTTTCTCTTGTTCAGTGAAATTCCCCATCACTCAGGCCCTGCTGATCTTGGCAGGCTCTGAAGAAGACAGGAGGAAGTGCAAACAGTATTTCATTTGGTTTAAAATTACTAAACTGAGAAAAAAAAAAGTAATGTTTTCTCAAATTAGCCATAAGGCTACAAACAAGAAAGGAAAGTGTGAGGCAGGTGTTTTGGAGAGCTACACAGGTTGTCTACATGGCTTCCAGGATCCTTTCTACTCTACGGTTGTATCTCAAGCTGTCTACAGCACATACTGTCTCCATAAGATTTTTCTAGTTCCTTTTACGACTGGTCAAGTGATTTTTTTTTTTTTTTTTTTGGCACAGTGTCAGGGAGTCAAAGTTTCAAGGTTTCGGAGCCACCCAAAGTTCTCCACAGAGAACGGCCAACCAGCCCTAAGGAAGCTTCTTTCAGCATTGCCAGGATTCTGTAAAGTCCCTCCCAGCTTAACTGCTCTGGCCTTGCAGCAGAACGGCAGAAAGGACGGCCCCCGGAAGGCGAGGAAGGGCCCAAAGCTCTCTGCCAACCTGAGATGGTCCCTCAGGTAGAGCTCCCTCCAGAAGAAAGGCAAGGCGGCTGCGGCAGGCCTTTCGACTCCAACCATTCCACCAAGCAGGCCTTTCAGCTCCAACCTTTCCAGCACCCCCCACATCTCCTTTTCATCTCCCCCTTCTCCTTTCCCCCCTTCCTCTCGGACCCACCCCAATTCTCCTCTACTTCTAACTCGCCCCTTTTTTCTCATCCTTTGTTTAAGGCATCCTCTGGAGGGCGGTTGTCATTTTCCCCTCGAGGAAAGCTGAGCAATTCACCTCCAGAGGGTTTGCCTGCTGGAGCCGCTGGGAGAAAGAGTCCGAGCCTGGCGACGGCTCTTTCTTCTCCTCAACCCAGGCTCGCCACGGAAGAAGGGACTGGGATCTGCCCCTCGTTGTACGACCGTCCCCGTCTCTGCCTGGGCGGTGGCCAGCAAAGGGCTCGCGAGGTGGGTCCCCGGTCCACACCGCCTGGCCTGCGGGCCTGGTGTATAACGTGGAAAGCGCTGCCCTCTAGTGTTTGCAACCGGGGACCCCGAGGGCGCCGTCAGCTCCCCGGTTTCTCCTCTGCAGCCTAAGGCCGGCCTGAAGCACCTGCCAGCTCCGACCCCCGTCCTCCTCTCCACCGCTCGCGCCCGGGCTCACCTCTCCATCGCGCCCGCCCCCTTCCTTCCCGGTCCCGCGGCGCCCTAGGTGGCGGCCACCTGCGCGGCTGATTTCGCAGACTGCCCCCTGCCCCCCTCCTCCTCCTCCCCCCCGCTCTGCCTCTCGCCTCCCCCGTCTGTCTGGGCGCCCAGACTCGGCGGAGCGCAGCCCCGGCCGCCCGCGGGGCCTCGGGCCGCCCGGCGCGCCGCGCTCCCGGCTCCGTCTCGCCGCCGCCCGGGGGGCGCGGGCGCGGGCGAGGACGCTGGAGGGGGGCGCCCCGGAGCGCGTGGACCCAGAGGCGGGCGCCGCGAGAAGCGCGCTTGGATGCAGCTCCGGAGGGCAAGGCGCGGGTTCGAGGGACGCTTCTGAGCCGGCGGGACGCGCCAGCCCGCCCGGGCGCGCACCGTCCACAAGGTGAGGGGCGCGCCTTGCCGGGACCGCCGCGGCTCCCCTTCCCGCCCCATCCGGCCGGGGGCTCGCGCTCCGGCTTGGGCATCCGTGCCACCTTTGAGGCGCCAAGGCGGCGGGAGTCGGGAGCGGGGCGTCGGGGGTGGCGAGACGATGAGGGTCGCCTGGGCACCGTGCTGTCCCCCGGACTTCTCAGGACGGAGCGCATTTCTTGTTCAGACCACCCCCGAGTGTGTGAAACCGAGGGGTGGGCATTGTGTGTAACTGGTTGAAGCGTTTCATCCGGCTTCCTTGCAAAAGGATTCCAGGCAGCTTAAAGAGTGAATGAGTGTAGAAGGGGGTGCCAGGAGGGGAGAAAAATCACTTGAGTTTTGCAGGTGTTGTTGAAATATATTTACTTTGGTACATCACACGGAGATGGTTGCTCCAGGGGCCGCGGGAGGACGAGGTGATTTCAAAGCCAACTGACTGAAAAGCCTTTGATTATCAAGGACTGCACGGTCGCCACAGCCCTCAGGAAATAATGATGTGCTCAGTCCTGATAAACAAAATACCCGGGTGGGGAGGTGATGGGACGAGCTCGTTTTCTTACATTAAAAAAATAAAGCTTGGGAGTCAGAGTTAACATGGGAAGTTTGGTCTTAAGCTATTTCCACCCCATACTGCAAGGTGAGATGCTGGCCCCCTTAAAACACAGAGGGACGGAGGCTGAAGGGACGTGGTTCCCGCTCCTGCCACAGGATCATACGTGGTTTTGCATGTATTGTTGAAATATATTGACTTTGGTGTGCTTCTGCCAGTGTCCAGTTTTGGAAGGACCTTGTATTCAGCCCGATACTCCTTGCCCTTGAGTCAGGAGGATGAGACAGAGGATCTCAGCATCCCAGGGTGCTTCTTCCTAACCTTATTGTCCTTGCTTGGCTCCTGCACCAAATCTCTTGGGGTGGGAAGGAGTCCCCAAGCAAGTCATAGATGCTGAAACGGGTTGAGAAAACTGTTTTTCCCAAATAATTCAGGCTCTTTTTACCATTCTTCTTACATTTTCCCCCATAGCTCTAACCAGTACATGTTCCTAGTCTGAACTTGACATTGCTCCGGAATATATATTTGCCATAGTTACCCATTCAGACCTCATGTGCATAACCTGAAACAGCTGGAGTTGGCTTGTGAGTCAGGGGCTTCCCTCGCCTAACTCTGTGCATGAGAAGTGAAGCTGACCCCTGATCTGGTTCCCTGCACAGCCTCTTTCGTGCAGAGCATATTTGAAATGCCTTTGAAATACAAGAGGAGACTATGAGCCAGCCTTTCTTCTCTTGCTGGTGCAGTTGTTTTTCTGCTGCATTAAATGAGATGACCCTGCCTTCATCAGATAAGTGAGCGGAGGTGTTTGAGGCCCACTTAGCAAATGCACAAAATATGCCTGCCCGCCTTTTTCCTACCATCAGAACTTTAGCCCACAGAGCTGTCATGATGAAGCAGACCTCCTAAGTGGCACTCAGCTAAGTTTCTGTGTCATGTTGAAACAAAAGTATGTTGCTTGGTTCTAAAATTGCACAGAATCTCACAACTAAACATTTTGCTGCAGAGGAGTGGATGAAATACTTCTGCCCATGCATTTCATCACGGAGAGCTATATAGAGACACTCATTCAAATCCTGATTCATCCTTGTTGATAGACCTTAACTATTATGTCATCATCATCAGATATGGGCTTCAGAAGTCTCAAGGATTTCAACAGATCTCTTTTGAGACTTCTAATACCAGAACCAGAAAGGAGCTTTAAAAAATGTAGCCAGGATTCTAGTCTTCGGGTCTATGCATGTCAAAATATTCCTTTAGGTGGTGGTTGCTTCTTTCATAGAGATTTCCAGGGACGAACACTGAACAGATTATTTTTATAATAAAACATATTCAAATCAACAATGCGTATCCACCAGTTGGCAAATTTTAAATTCCTCAGAAATCAACATCATCAACATAGCAAGCTCGTGTTCACTCCTTCCTCTTCTGCCCGTGATGACTTCACTCAGGGCATGCTCCCAGACCAAGCGCTTAGAGGCTGTGGCTTATGTCCCACAACTTGCCCAAGGGAATGGTGCCTCCCCTGCAACTTACCCTGATGTCACCTTTGTTAGCTGTTTGGATGCCTATGAAAAACATTTGCTCTCCAGTTCTTCTTATTGATGCTTGGTCATCAGCAATCAGGTAAATAAGTTTCCATTCTTTTGAGTAAGATCACAAAGTCAGGGATTCTCAGAGGTGGTGTCTAGGAAGAGACAAAATCCAGGACACGTTTCTAGTTCAGGTGACACTGCAAAACCTTCCCATTTTCAGCTTTTAGATGAGGTCATTATTCAAGAGGAAAGTCAGATATATCATTTGCAGCACCTCGTCCCCACCTGGCTCAAGCGCCTCCCAGTGTCCAGCCCCGCTACCGTCACCAAGATACCAAGGATTACAAATGAAAAGTAGATCTCTTTGCAGAAAGTCTCAGGCCCTGAATTGTTTAGCCATCATCTCATTACCTGTGTCAAGTCCCTGCACTTCATCTTTACACGTAGGTCTTTCTTTCTGTTTGTTATGATTGCCCTTCTTGCAATTATATTTCTTTACTAACCTTTAAAATTAAGAGATTTAGCCGGGCTCGGTGGCTCAGCCTGTAATCCCACGCCTTGGAAGGCTGAGGTGAGTGGATTGCCTGAGCCCACGGGTTCGAGACCCACCTGGGCAACTTGGCGAGACCTCATCTCTACAATAAATCAAAATATTAGCCGGGCGTGGTAGCGGGCTCCTATAGTTCCAGCTACTTGGAAGGCTGAGGTGGAAGGATCACCGGAGCCCAGCAGGTCGAGGCTGCGGTGGCCGGGAGCGGCCACTGCACTCCAGTCTGGGTGACGGAGTGAGACTCCAACTCAAAAAATAAAAATAAAATAAATAAAATAAAACTAAGAGATCTAAACCTCACTATCACATAATATACCCATGTAACAAACCTGCACATGTGCCCCTGAATCTAAATTTTTTTGAATATGTAAATAAAAGTAAAAGATCTAAATCTAATATTTTCATATGGGAAAGTTTTTCTTCTATCTCTACAGGCTTATTTACATGAAAAAAAAATAAGCTTGAGGGTGTTCAAAAGCTGAATTTCCACTATGTAGGAATGTATTGTTCATACCATAAAGTACTGAGGCTACCTTGGGACAAGAGGGGAGACTGACTTCTCATGCTATGGCTAACTTCCTCTCCACCTACCACACCTTCATATGTGTTGACTTCAGGGAAACACTGAAGATGGTTATGCTCTACAAGGGGAGACCCCCAGAAAATGGAATTCTTGTTTGGAGGGCCAGTCCCTTAAAGTACAGGCTTCCAGCTAGGTTTAAGTATTCTGGGAACCCACTGGCATTAGTGTACCGGCTAGCATTGTTGTGAGAGGCTGCATTCAACTTCGGTGAATTTACTTTTGGAGATTCTTTCCGTTTGTTTGCCTATTTCATGATGAATGATTTACAAGCACACCTGCCCTCACTGCACTGAGTGTTCAGCAGTTTTGACCAAAAACGGCATGACCCCCATGACCCACACTCCCTCTTCACCCAATCGCACCCCAAGTGACTCTTTTGTTTTCTCAGATGAAACATTTGCCAGTGTGGAAGAGGGGAAAAAAAAAAACTGGCAGAAGCACTCAAAGGCATCAAAATCAACCGGTTCAAAACTGTTTTGAGCAGTGGAAAAAGTGTCTCCATACATGTATTGTAGGGGCCCCCAACCCCCAGGTGGTGGACCAGTACCTGTCTGTGGCCTGTTAGGAACCGGGCTGCACAGCAGGAGGCGATTGACAGGCAAGCAGGGCTCTGCTGTCAGGTCACTGGTGTCATTAGATTCTCATAGGAGAGCACACGGCGAACCCTGTTGTGAACCGCACATGTAGGGATCTAGGTTGTGCACTCCTCATGAGAATCTAATCTACCCCTCCCCCAACTCCCGTGGAGAAATTGTCTTTCACGAAACAACTGTTCCCTGATGCCTAAAAGGTTGGGGACTGCTGGGGTGTTGCATCAAACAGACAGGACTTTGAAGGTTGGAGTTTAAACATGTAAGAATAAATACACAATTTTTTATAAACAAATACCAGGATTTTTTATGTCCCCCTAGTATATGTGAGTGAGAGACAGATAAGTGAACAGGACAGAGAAAAGGAGAAATCACTTGTTTTAAAAATGAGGAGTAAAGTGGCTGACTTCTCCCTTTCTTTTTCCTCCCTGAGTCATTTTCTAGAACCAGTATTGTGGCTCCTAAAACTTGGGGCCCAGGACAGACAATTTGCCAAAGTTGGTCTTCCTGGGAATTAATGAACTTCCATCAACATCTCATTGACTTTTCACCATTTGGTATTAATTTTCACATTGTGGGTTAAGAAACTGAGAACCAGACTTTTGTAAAGATCATTCAATCAATTGACATACTCCCGACTCCCGGATGACAATAAATTGATAAAATTCTTAAAAACTCTACTCCTAATACAGTTTAATTCTAATTTCCTTTTTCATTTTTAGTTCTCTCATTTTGTCTCACCCACTGTGGATTCATAGTGGTCCTGGCTCACTATGGTCCTTGTCCAAATAGATTTCAGTGTTTTTATTTCATGACTGTATTCCCCTAAAACATGTCAAATGAAAAATACATATAGCCAGGGGAACTCGTCAATAGGTTCATCATTAGCTCTCTCATGTTGATTGATTCACAACATATGCAGTTGTAGGATTAGGAAGACAGAGTCCTTTAGAAGAAGCTGTACAATGTACAACCTAATCCTTCTGCATCTGGATCATTTTAAACTACAAATTGCAAGAGGAGTGAACATCTCCAGATTCTAGTTATCAGTACAGACCAGATGGAAGGTCTTTATGAAATCTGGCATGAGAAGGAAAGCATTTTTATAGCAAGGAGATAATATTTTGAGAAATAGCAACCAGCAACCGCGGCTTGCAGTTCCAAAACTCTCAGATTCTTCTAATGATCCCATCTACCTAAAGTGCCCAAATAAAGTAAAATCAGACCCCATGAAATGGCTTTTCTTCGATGCAGCTGTTCTTTATTCTTTTATCAGATAATGGGCATGTGGTGATTTTTTTCAAAGATTTGGGAAGGACCTGACTCAAACATTAAAGTATGGGTTTTGTGGGGACAGCTTACCCAAGAAAGTTAAATGTGCATCAAGATTTGCATTCTTGGGAACTGCAGACAAGCCAGTGTGTCTTCTAGGAATAAACATCAAATAGAGAGATGGATAGTCCAAAAAGTGACTTAGATTACAATACTCCAATAATCCTCCCAGCTATAAATGCATTCATCTTCACTGGTGGGGAGGGGCAAGGGGGAAGGAGTTCATATATGCTGAGTGTCTGCTATGTTTCAGGGACTATGCTGAGAGCTGCACATATATTATTTTATTTAATGCTCACAAATGCACATCACAAATGCACATTAGCCTCATCATTCGTTTGTTTAGAAACTGCAGTTGTCATCAAGTCACTTGGCTTGCTGTCCTTTTCAGGAAAGAAACTGGAATGCAACGAACACACACAAGGGAATTAACTAGAGAGGAGGTTTGAGAGGCATGGGCAGGTCATGAAGGGGATCTGTGAATTTGGACTTTACCCTTGGAGGAATCACTGTATAATTTTTTAAGGTTTTTATGAAGAATAATATATATACAGAAAAGTGTATAAATCATGTTAAGCTCAGTGACCTTTCTCAAAGTGAGCATACCCTTGTAACTAACCACCACCAAGATAAGAAATGAAATGTCACCATTATACAAATTCCCTTCCTGTCCATCCAGTTCTTACTTCACCCTCCTGCTTAAGTATAACTACTGCCTGCCTGCCAACATAAATTATCGTGAGCCTTACATACATATAAATCATATAGAATGATCTCTCATGATTTGGTTCAATGTTATATTCATGAGTTTCACTCATGAGGATGGTAATACCAGAGGCTTGTTTATTTTTTTATTGTTGTATAGCATTATATTATATGAATCTGTCACAATTTAATTATCCACCCTACCATTGATGGGCATTTTGGTTTTTTCCAGGTTTTTTGCTATAATCGATAATGCTTCAGATTGGACATGTCCAGGGTGCTGTGGCTATAAGCAATAAAGCTCCATTGTGGTATTTTAAGCTGCTAGCCAACATCATTAGTTTGGTGTTAGAGGCTCGTTCTGACCACAGAGTGGAGTGGAAAAGGAGAGGTCTGGGGTAACAGTGGCCACAGTGAGAGCCTGAAGGTGGGCAGTAACAGTAGACATGGAGAGAGGGAAACTGAAAACAGATGAATTTGGTCTGTAGGAGAAGAAGGAAGTGATCACATGTTGAGATTCAATGGGTGTGAGGAGTGAAAAGAAGCACGGAATGCAGGACAACTCCCAAATTCCTGAATCTGGTAGATAAGGTTTCCTTTAGCCAAGACTGAGAACACGGGAGAATAAACAAAAGCATGTTTATTGGATCTCAGAAAGGTTAAAGGAATTGCCCACAGTGACTCCAAATCTGTACTTCTGCAACAAAGCATTGCTTTGCTTCTTTCCTGGCTCCCACTATGCCCCTCCCTTCTGCGACAGCTGCCCCCCACCACCCACCCCAAGTGGTAATGGTTCCCCCCTCAAAAGCAGCATGACTGCTCCATATTTCCTGAACTGCTGGCCTATGAATCATTTGCTTTTCCCTTCCATTTTGCCTTGTTTTAGCACATAATTACAAAAAGCAGGAGATGATGGTGAATCACCTAGAACTTTGTTTTACCTTTTAGATTACGAGACAGAATTCAGAGGAAGTGAATGTACACAAAAGAAGTATAATTTAAAGGGGCTAGTCTTGATCAGGGTGGGTCAAGAGGCTAGATCCAGCTAAGAAAATGCGCAGAGAATCAAGTTCCAACACTTTCTAGAATAACTTCCTAACACTATCTGGAAATGCAATTAGGCTGCTCATAAGGTGTGAACTCTGCTTCAATGGCATGTGACTAGACAGTGTCTTTGGGGACACGTGACAGGCTGGGTTCTCCATGGCACAGACTCTGTGCTGGGGCTTCATGTGCAGGATCGAAGAAAAGAAGGAAGCAGGGTTGGGCAGAGGAAGAAACTGAACTGCAAAATAGGCCCAATAACCCTCTAAGCAGACTCCACGGGGAGGAGCTCCAAGCGAAAATTATCCATCAGAGTTGTTCCAAGCTGTGCCAAAACGATGGGGCTTTCCAACCCCTGCTTCTCTCAATTGCTGAATGTGGTCTACCTCAGGAAGGGCATGATCTTAGGTGAGACAGCTCTCTGCAACTGAGGACATACCTGAAGGGGATGAGAACCAGAGGCTCTTCTGACAGCCATCCCAGACGCTGGGCTACAAGCCTTTTCTTGAAGGAGAAATGTGGGCAGTGTGTCTCTATGTCCATCTCAGGAAGCTTTTAAAACATGGACTTCAGCCGGGCTCGGTGGCTTAGCCTGTAATTCCAGCAGTTTGGGAGGCTGAGGCGAGTGGATTGCCTGAGCCTGCGGGTTCGGGACCAGCCCAGGCAACTTGGCGAGACCTCATCTCTACAATAAAATAAAAAACAGCCAGGCATGGTAGCGCACGCCTGTGGTTCCAGCTATTTGGAAGGCTGAGGCGACAGGATCACTGGGGCCCAGAAGGTCGACGCTGGGGTGGCCATGAGCATGCATGCCACTGCACCCCAACCTGGGCGAAGGAATGAGACTCCAACTCAAAAATAAAATAAAATAAAATAAAACATGGACTTCAACCACAGAGGATTAAACTAGGTTAACTTTCCATGGTACATCCAACTCTGAGATCTGTGTTTACTTATTTCATTCTACCCATGTTTTTAAGCCACTGAAGACTTACAATAATAAGCTATTTCACCCTTAATCTTTCTTCCCTCCTATTCAACAAGTGAATATATCACTTGAACCACTCAAAGTAGATGAGAGGCAGAAACCTCTATAAACTATGTGACCCCTTGACAAAGAACTTCTGTTAAGAAGGTAGAGAGCTGTACTGCTGACTTTCTTCAGTAGCAACTTTTTAGATGATTGTAAAGAAATGGCTGTGTTTGTGCTGTGTATTACTTGTATTTACACTTGAAGTCGATTTTACTGTAGCTGCTCTTTGATGACTGGACCTGCGTGACAACCGAAATACAACGGAAAATGCTCATGAAAAAACCTCCCTTTACTGTCTCTGCCTATTCAACTCAGTATCATAGTATCCTGCAGAAGCATGTTATCATATGCACTTTTGAAAAAGAGCTAACTGATACCTGTCAGCTTGAAGGACCTCTTGGAGAAGACTCAGCTGGGGAAGCTCCTTCTCTCGTATCAGACACAGCAGCCCCTGGGCTTGGGATGGTGCCCCTGACCTCATGACTCATTCTGGCTTTGCTACTGCCCCTGGCTTTGCCACAACTATACTTAGTGGATTCCCACCAAGAGCCACTCCACGACGTTTTTATGGGCTAGAAAGGGCAAAACTACACTCTCTATTTTCTGCATCCATCCCAGCTTCATTCCTGGATGTGATTTACTTTCTCCTTCACTTTGGTCTCTTTTCAGACATAGTGTTGGTGTCTGCAAAAGCATTATTATTAAAGAAACATGGAGTGTTGGTTTTGTTGTTGTTGTTGTTTTGGTTTTGTTTTTTTGAGTTGGAGTCTCACTCCATCACCCAGGCTGGAACGCAGTGGCCCGCTCACTGTCACCCCAGCATGGGTTCAGGCAATCCTCCCGTCTCAGCCTTCCAAGTAGCCGGAACTACCAGCCAAGTTTCCCAGGCTGTTCTCGAACCCATGGGCTAGGCAATCCCCTCACCTCAGCCTCCCAAAGTGCTGGAATTACAGGAAGTGTTTGGTTTTTTTTTTTAATACCATTGGCTATTTGACCTTCATTGTGTTCATTTTCTGTAGCATTCTTTTTTCAGTTCTCCAATTCACTTCTCTTGATTGCAACCTGATGCCCCCCTTACTTTGTTCTTATCATGACCCAAAATAAGTTTTTTGACCACTCTGCACCCTAGTCAGCCCATCTCTAAAATGAGAATAACAATTCCTGCAATATAGACCTATTGGAAGGAGCAAAGAAAGGGCGATTCTGCACTCTAGTTATTATTACAATTGTTATCTTTATTTTTATTCCTGTGAGGAGAGTTGTAAAAATAATCCTGGCATATATTTAGGTGAAGTGTGTGGTGCTGGCCTTGTAGGAAACAAAGGGAGCTAAGTCAAGGCTGAGTTCCACTGCCCTGAGCCCTGTTGACAAGAATGTGTTCTCTTTTAATTCCTAAACTTTGCCTCAGATCAAGTATGACCTCAAGCCCCAGAGAAGGTCCTTGAATGCTGCTTTCACCAACTGCTAAATCCTCAAACTATGAATCCACCAACAAATTCTTTCTTTATAAATGCAGGAGAAGAGAATGGTCATTTTTCTCTGGAGTTCCATTTATAGTTACTATGCATCCAGAGGGTCACATGATTTCTGCATGCTTTGTGGCTTTGTGGTGATGGCTCTCAAGCCTTAGTGTGTAGAAGAATCACCTGGAAAACATGTTAAACCTCAGGTTTATGGCCCTACCTGCAAAGCTTCTAATCAATAAGGAGGAGTAAGGCCAAGAATTTGCATTTCCAGCAAACTCCCAGGTGCTGCTAACACTGCTAGTCTATAAGCCTAGGCTGCACTTTGGGTGCAGAGAGCTACAGGGTTGAGCATGACATACGTTAAACAGGTTTGTTGCAGCTAAACAAACAAAAAATATATAATGAAACTTACTCTTACTAGTCCTGATTATAGACAAGTCATCTTCAAGCAAGAAAATATGTAGCTGTCATGTTGCAAATATTGTATTACCATAGTTTTCTTTGTGGGGAACTCAAATTGCCTCTTTTTTTTGAGTTGAAGTCTCACCCTGTCGCCCAGACTGGAGTGCAGTGACCGCTCCCAGTGTCCCCAGCCTCGACCCGCTGGGCTCCGGCGATCCTTCCGCTCAGCCTTCCAAGTAGCTGGAACTACAGGTGCGCGCTACCATGCCCGGCTAATTTTTTGATTCGTTGTAGAGACAAGCAAGCCTATCACATCAGTGTGCCAAGAGTCAACTCAAGATTTATCAAAAGTTTATAAAATTCATGATATATTCATCATTTTAAAAACTCCTAGTAAATTAGAAATAAAAA
>CAUYQG010266849.1:0-18987 GCA_963574415.1 Tarsius wallacei
ATGCTACCACGCCTGTTAATTTTTGATTTATTGTAGAGATTAGGTCTCTCCAAGTTGCCCGGGTGGGTCTCGAACCCACGGGCTCAGGCAATCCACTCGTCTCAGTCTCCCAAAGTGCTGGGATTACAGACTGAGCCACCGAGCCCAGCCAACAGGGTCATTTTTAAGGCCAGGAGTTTAAGACTTGCCTGGGTGACATAACAAGACCCCCATCTCTAAAATAACTCAAAAAAACAAAACAAAAATCTAGTAGGGCATGGTGGCATATGTCTATAATCCCAGCTACAGAGAAAGATGAGGGAGAAGGATCACTTCACTCCAGGCTGGGTGACAGAGCAAGACTTTGTCTTTAAAACAAACAAACTGCCGGGCTCGGTGGCTCAGCCTGTAATCCCGCACCTTTGGGAGGCTGAGGTGAGTGGATAGCCTGAGCCCGTGGGTTCGAGACCTGCCTGGGTAACTTGGCGAGACCTCATCTCTACAATAAATCAAAATTAGCTGGGTGTGGTAGCGCGTGCCTGTAGTTCCAGCTACTTGGAAGGCTGAGGCGGAAGGATCACCGGAGCCCAACAGGCCCAACACCCAGCCCTCAGTCTGGGTGACAGAGTGAGACTCCAACTCAAAAAAAAAATAAAATAAAATAAAAATAAATAAATAAATAAATAAATAAAAATAAAACAAACAAACAAACAAAAAACATCATTTGCAGATAAGGGTGTACTGTAGGCATAGGGTTGAGACGGCCCTTGTTCACCAAGCCATGTGGCAGTGTTTATCACAGTCAGCCATTTCCTGCTTCTTGAAGCAGTCTTATCAAGAGTTCTTCATGACTCAGACACGTTCGGCTTTTCCTCCTGCCTTCCCAGCACTTGACATACATTCATGGAATGAATGGGAAGAGGGATGAGGACTGGAGGATGGAGGAGCCTGCAGGGGAGGCTGAGGAGAGTGGTTCGGCTCAGAGATGAGAGTCGGGGAAGCTGATCTTGGAGCGACAGATTTGGCTGGGCATGGAAGCTCACACCTGTAATCCTAGCACTTTTGGAGGCCAAGGCAGGAGGATTGCTTGAGACCAGGAGTTTGAGTCAAATGCAAGATGGGTTGAAGTCCTGAGGAAAATCAAGAATTTTGCACTCAGAGATTTCTCTGCAGCCGGTAAACAAATATTTCTTATTGTATTTTAAAGTGCTTAAAATGACTTGAAAGGTAGAAGGAACATATCTTTCTTTAATTCAGGAGCAAGGAAAAGGAGGCCGGGTTAATAAAAAATAAGTTGTGTCATTAGTTATGGTCACATGACAACTAAGTTTTAGAGGCTTTTTTTTTTTAAAAAAAAGCATCTACTCAGCTCGTTCGTACATCTGGAAGACGCTAGAGGTTAGACAACAGAGGCTGGGACCAGCTGGGCAGTGTTGCTGGGTGACTCTGCCCCACGTGTCTCTCATCCTCCTCCTGGGACATGTGGGCTACCCTGGGCACCTTTTTCTCAGGGCGGTACCAGAAACACAAGAGAGCATGCCATATCTCACAAGTGCTTTTTGAGCCTTTGGTCATATCATTCCTGCTAACACCCCATCAGCCAAAGCAAGTCACATGGCCAAGCCCAAAGTCGAGGGACATGTCCCCCATCCCTGGAAGTTATGGGGTGGGAATATTTCTGGACAATAATCTACCACATATGAATCAAGGGTCAGAGAAAAAAGAAATTGAGGGAGACCCCGTCTGATTTCTTTCCCGAGTTAGACAGCCCGAGTTAGCAAGGGTGCCGTTGACTTGATTGGGTCACTGCCATGAGTATATTAGACAGAACTGCTAACAGGACCTGGCTGCTGCCTCTTCAGAAGAATCCAGAGAGGGAACTTCAGGAGTGGCCAAGAGACCTGCCTCCCAGAGGACATTCACTCTGAGCACTGAGCCTTCCCATGGCAGCATCATGGGGTTCAAGGAAACTGACACCCTGCCTGTTGTCCCAGTCCAGTGTGACTGAGAGTTGCCGGGCAAGATATCGGTGGGTAGCAAAATTCCGTGAACCCATGACTTCAGTCAGTAGTGTCTGCCCTTTTATCATGAAGGTGCACAATGTTGTATCTTCTAAATCTTCCATTTGTTCATCAGCATGAGGCAAGAAGATAAAAACACATTGCTGCAATCACAGGGGGTGAGCCAGTAATTATCATCGAAGAGCACAATTGAAAACACATTTTACTTAAATATTTATCTTAGGGAGCTGCGGTTTGAGAGTTTACAGTGCTTCCAGCGAGCACGGCGGTTTGGGAGCTAGTGACCTCCCATTTCTGGCTCTTTTGATGACAGTGGAAGCCTGGAAGTTTCTTCCTGGGCTCCATCCTCCCCAGCAGTGCCAGTCGCATGGTAATGACTCGATACGTTTTTATGAAATGAATAAACTGTAAAATTGGAACAGAACTGCCCATGGAGAGATGAAGGATATGAATGAAATGACATTTAAAAGAATCTTGAGTCTAAAAGGTAGAAAACCCTGAATTCTCCCCACTTTGAATGGAACATAAATTCAAGAGTATGTGATTTTGTGCAGCAGAGGGATTGTAAATATCCGCAAATTGCATAAATATGCCTTTTTTTTTCTTTACAACATCAGATCTAGAATTTTGTGGACTCTTCAAAGTAGAGGATGCTCTAAGCACAAATGGGTTTGTTCTTTGGATTATCTTTTATTTGTTGACAGCTAGGGTGATAGAGGGCTGGCTCCTGTGTTAAGAGAGTGTCAGTTACTTAGCTAATTGTATTTCTCACCCAGAATTCTCTATTTATTGATAGCACTGGAGTATTATGGAGTTTTCGTGTGCTATGTGTATATTTCCCTAGTTGCCGTGAGTATGGTTTTTATATTTATGTGAAACTGCTAATGTGTTTCTCGCTAGATCATGAGCAATGGGCTTCTGACAGCTCTGTTCATTAGTCAGCTTGGGGGAAAAAATACAAGAAAACACATTGATATAGAAACAGAGTGTGAGCCAGCAATTATCATCAGAAAGCACAATTGACGCCACATTTTATTTAAATATTTATCTTGTGGATTGATTCCTACAAAACAAGAAGCTGTTTTTTATTTATGAATGGCTTCGCTGCCGAAATTTGAAGAGCACGATCGCTGAGTTGGGTTTGATGCCGTCCGCGGCTCAGAGTAAAGAGAGTTAAATAACGTCAAATTATTCATTGTGATGTATCATTAAGATTGTTATGTGTGAATGTGTAGAAAGATAATAACGCTGTGCAGCTGTTCACTTCAGAATCCCAACTTTGCATAGTAACAAGAAGGAAAAAAGCGTATAGATAACTTTTGGTACCAATGATAATAATAGCAGTGTTTACGGATGCTAACCACCTGCCAACTGCATTGTGTGTGTCAGTCCTGTGGAGTCAATGCTATTCTTACCCCACTTTACACAGTGAGGTTAACAAAGTTAACGAAGTTCACACCAGAGGGAATTTACACCATGTGGATTACACCAGGATTTCTGGGGGTTCCGCTGAAAGACTTGCCTCCTTGCCAGTTCTGGTTGCTGTTTGTTACCTCTTGATCTGATTGGCCACCTCAGCATCAATATTCATGGGGACAATTCTGGATCCTGTGTCCTACTGGGACGTTCATGGTTGGCAGTTTCAGGAATATTCCAATCGGTTGGCATCCATTTCATTAGCCCATCTGGGAAGATGAAGCCAGGAGAGTTCTGATGATGGGAGGTACCCACCATCCATCTCCCTCCTTCCCCAGACTGGATTGGTGGGTGTCTTGTCACCTGACCTTGCCCTTCCCACTCCTCCCATCCCTATCCCCAAGACACAGGAAAAGAACTTTAGCTCATCTTGTTTGACAGGCAGATTATAGACAGAGGTTCATCCCCAATTACATTATGTAGCACTCTGCATTGTTACGGATATTTACCATACTATGTTCTAATCTTTTTTTAATTGAGTTTCTATCACTGGAACTTGAGGTTATGTGCAATTTGCCAACATTATAAATGCTGCAGGCATCTATGGACAACTTTGCATATTTATCTTCCTGCTCTTTTAGGAGAAATCCCCGGATGTTCCATTGCTGGGTTAAGGCTCTTCACACACATCGTGTTTATCCTCCAAAAACTTTGAGCCTAACTAAATTCCAGCCACCAGGAAATGTGGGTATCAGTCCCGTAGTTGCGCCATGTCATACAAAGATGGAGGCAGCAGGCAGGCATCGAGTGCATGGCTTTAGGAATAAACCCTCAGGTCAGCGTGTTGTTCTGACCATGGCTTGTCAATGGCAGCGATTGCTCTGACAAAACAGAGAACGTTAGAAACAGTATCAGTTCAGCAAGTTGTATGCAGAGAGGAATGCAGTAGAGCAGCCGATAAAGGAGCTCAAAGCACCATTTTGTGTGAGCACTTGGGACCAGTGGGAGACACCTGAAGCAAAATCTTACAAAGAAATGTGGGTTTAGGGAAGAGACCATGCAAAAGAAACACTGACTGCAGATATTTTATAAGGCATAGGAGATGCAGGAAAAGGAACAAAAAAATAAGCCTGAAGTAAACAAATGAAGTTATAAATAAGAGAAGGAAAGGGCCAGTTTTCTAGTGCATAAGTTAGGAGGAAATCTTCAGACCAGCTGGGTTTCACAAAGAAGTCCTGCCTGAAAACAGTGGGCCATGGGTATGGTATCACTTCCTTCTAGGGCCTGGATTGACTATTCTGTTTGCTAAGTATACTCAGAGGTATTAAAATCTGGGCACTGACGCATGGGAACCAAACTCACAAGAGGCTGATGTATAAAGTCAGCCTGCAATAATTTATAATACTATCTATAGCTACAAAAAGCATCATATTCTCTTTCTCACTGGGCTGTCTATTGTCTCCCTGTGGGCAGAGCTTCATGGGAAGCCCACATTATGATTAGAAGTTGCTTTGTAAATATGGTCATAGGAGGGACATTAATCTGACAGTCTTAAATAGTTGAGACCCAGGCAAGGGACAGTGGTTCAAGCCTGTAATCCCAGCACTTTGGGAGGCCAAGGCGAGAGGATTGCCTGAGACCAGGGATTCGAGACCAGCCTGGGCAACTTGGCGAGACCTTGTCTCTCCAATAAATCAAAAAATTAGCTGGGCGTGGTGGCTTGTGTCTGTAGTTTCAGCTACCTGGAAGGCTGAGGCAGAAGGACTGCCTGAGCCCAGCATGTGGAGGATGTGGTAGCCATGAGTGTGCCACTGCACTCTAGCCTGGGCAACAGAGTGAAACTCCAACTCAAAAAAAAAAAGCTGAAACCTTCTCAGAGATAAATGATTAGAAATCAGACTCATGCTCATGAGTCTGGGAAGTCAAACAATGTCACCTTGACTCTGTTTCTCTCCCATTCAGTCCACTGTGTGGATGGACATGGTGTGCTGGTGAGGCACGTGTCTCTTACAGCCACTTGTCCTTATGCCAGTGCTCAATGAGGATTTGTTGAATATTCAGAAAACAAGCTCTTAAGCCAAGACAGTCTTTCCCCAGTCAGTACTAGAAAGTAACTGCTAAATTTCATCCCTCTGAAGAAACACCCATAGAGTCCCCAGCCCTCCTTATCATAAGAATCACTTTAAAATCTCCACTCCCAGCCTCTTTCC
The DNA here is from genome assembly GCA_963574415.1 of Tarsius wallacei. Classification (NCBI taxonomy): domain Eukaryota; kingdom Metazoa; phylum Chordata; class Mammalia; order Primates; family Tarsiidae; genus Tarsius; species Tarsius wallacei. The sequence continues at coordinate 5,627 of CAUYQG010266849.1, forward strand.
TGGAGAGTCGATGCAGCAGGTGTGGTGGGACCCAGCAATCTGTGTTGAACAAGTCTCTAGGCATTCCTATGTATAGGCGAGGAGGCGGTGAGACACGTATATAGACCAGCACTTTCCAAGTTTTCCTGTGCGTACGAATCACTTGGGGATCGTGTTAAAATGCGAGCTCAGATTCAGTAGGTCTCAGGCAGGGACCAGATTCTGTTTCTCTAAGGAGCATCTGGGTGATGCTGACGTACTGGTCTGGGAAAAGCATGCTGGGAACCACTGATCTGCAGACCAATGGCTCCCAATGGAGTCGGTTTCATGCTTCTAGAGGACATTGCACAATGTCTGGAGACTTTTTATGATCACAGCTGGGGAAGAGGTCCTACTGGCATCCAGAGGGTAGAGGCCAGGGAGGCTGCTGAACACCCCATGGTGTGCAGGATGCCCCCAACAACAGAATTCTCCAGCCCCAAATGTCAGCACTGCGGCTGCTGAGAAACTCTGTGGGAGGGATGTCCCTTGTGGAGCGCCTAACTTGGGCAGCAGGTAACACACTTGCTTAGGGGCTCGCTTTCATAACTGCCACCATGGTCTAGCCCATCTCCCTGGGATGCCACTCATGCCTCCTTGTTCGGGTTCTGACTGTTGTGGAAGCATTTTATTTTTTTCATTAAAAAAATTTTTTTTTAGTTGGGAGTCTTACCCTGTCATCCAGGCTGGTGTGCAGTGGCATGACACAGCTCACCACAGCCTCAACCTCTAGGCTCAGGCAATCCTTCAGTCTCACCATCCCAGGTAACTGGGACTACAGGTGTGTGCCACCATACCTGGCTAATTTTTTGTAGAGACAGGTCTTGCTATATTGCCTAGGCTGGTCTCAAACTTCTGGGCTCAAGCAATCCTCCTGCCTCAGCCTCCCAAAGTGCTGGAATTGCAGGTATGAGCCACCGTGCCCAGCCTTAGAAGCACTTTAATTTCATACTAGCCATAAAACAACAGCCAGTGCGATCACTCACCGAGACTGTCTCTTTGCCAGGCACTGTTCCAGGCCTGGGAATCACTGCATGTGGGATAATTACTATCACTACCACTGCTTTCTAGATATGACGTCTGGGACACTAGGAGGTAAAACTTTCTGCAGCTGTAAAAAAAGAAAAATCACAATAATTGTAGCATTATTGGTTTTTTAATGGAGAGCATGTGGAATGTATATAAAAGTCTAAAATACAGAAGAACATGCAGTGGAAAATAAACCTCTGTTCCTCCCCTCACTCCAGGCAACCTCTTCTCTTTTCCAGAGGCCATGCTTGTGGTCAATTTCTTGGACATCCTCTCAGAAAAGGTGTCTGTATTAAAAGATAGATATTTCCAGAAGATAACAGGCTACTCTGTTCATTTCCTAGGGCTGCTGTAACAAATTACCCCAAATTGGATGGCTTCAAACAACAGAAATTTATTCTGTCACTGTTGTGGAGGCTAGATGGCCAAAATCTAGTTGTTGGCAGGACTGGTTTCTTCTGCAGATTCTGAGGGACAAATCTGTTCCCCTCCTGCCCCACCTCCATGGATGCCTTGGATCAGTCCTTGGATTTCTTTGGCTCGTGGATACATCACTCCCATCTCTGCCTCCGTTGTCATGTGGCCTTCTCCTTCGTGCGTCCATGTCCGACTTTCCCTGACCTTCTAGGGATGCCAGTCATTGGATTTAGGGCCCACCTTAGCCTCGTAGGACTTATCTTAACTTAATTACTATCGCAAAGACCCAATTTCCAAAGGTCACATCCCAAAGTCTTGGGAACAAAGACTTCAACGTATCTTTCAAGGGAAAACAGTTCAACCCACAATACTCACCAAGCATTGCTTCATATCTTACTTTTTCCCCTATCACTATGTTTTGGATATTGGTCCACATCTGTGCAGAGAGGATGCTCCTTTCAGTGGCTACACAATACCCCATCTATGGACATACCATAATTATTTACCCAGAACTCTCTCTGTTGATAGATGTTTAGGTTTTACCAGCCTTCTGCTACTTCATATGCATTTCAGTTGGTTCCCTGTTCTTCATTTTTAGAGAATAACCAAAAAACATAGGAAAATAAATTACTTCTCTGAGAGTAATAAATAAATTACTCCTGACTCCTTAGGGTCAGGAATGATCTGTGAGCACCTTTGCTAGATAATCCAGAAATCTCTTGTTTCCCAGCATGGATGAGTCCAGTTGGACAGACACTGACTGGGTGAATAAGTTGAGAACTGGAGTAGTTCTCAACCCTTGCAGTCTGTCATCATCACTTGAGAAGCTGGTTAAAAATATGAATTGCCAAGTATGGTGGCTCATACCTATAATCCTAGCAGGCAGGAGGATCGCTTGAGGCCAGAAGTTCAACACCAGCCTGGCTAACATAAGGCGACCTCATCTCTACAAAAACATTTTTAAAAGTTAGCTGAGCATAGTGGTATGCACCTGTCATCCCAACTACTTGGGAGGCTGAGGCAGAAGAACCGCCTGAGCCCAGGAGGTTGAAACTGCAGTGAGCCATGATGGTGCCACTGCACTCCAGCCTGAGCGGCATAGTGAGACTCTGACTCAATCAATCAATCAATAAAAATACAGATTGTGTTTTCCCCAGACCAGCAGTGTCTACATCACCCAGGAGCTTGTAAGAAATACAGAATCTGGTCCACCTCAAACCATCCATCGTGAAGGTGTGGCCCTGGGAGGCATATTTTTAAGAAACTGCCTAGTAATTCTATTAGCTGACTAGGATTGAGTGTGTCTTACGCTGTGCAGAGTGTTGGGAAGACAGAGATGACTGTTGTTCAGTCCGTGCCCTGCAGGAGCCCATTGTCTCTCGGAGGGGGGAAAACTCCCTTGAACAGACTGTCGCAATATAAATCAACTCAAGAGCTAGCAATGCAGCCCGGGTGCAGGTGTTGGACGGGATGCAAGGCAGAAGGTGTCAGCAAGGAGCTGAGCCAGCCAGGAGAAGACGGGCAACCGAGACAGAAGACTCAGCGCGAGCAAAGGCACTGAGGCAGAACAAGGTGTGACTTGTGTGGGACTGCCTCCAGTCTTGGTGAGAAGAGAGGAGAGGAGTCTAGGCTGGTGGCTGATGTCGCATCCCAATGGCCTTTTGTATCCCTCCCTCCTGGCCCTCTAATACCTAAAGTAAAGTTGCAACCTGATCTGGGCTTTGTCCCCAAGCTTTCCTTAGGCAAACTCGCTCACCCTGCCAAGCAGACCCAGAGGTCTGAAGGGGCTGACAATGGTCTCCTAACCCTGCCCTTGGCAGCCAGAGACCTGGGTGACAGGAGACGCCCTGAAGACCCAAAGCCAATAAATGTGAGTGCAGAAACAACTTGGTTGCCACTGAGAAGAGAAAAGTAACAAACGTGGGAACAGCATCCCTTACAATCGCATCCTTGTATTTTAAGAAAACTGATGATGCAAAACTTGGGAAGAAGCTGGGGGAAGGTGAGAAGCAATTCGAACCAGGCCTGCATGGAGGCTGGCCATCTGGAGCCGAATCTGCTCATCAAACAATCCCTAATTGTTTTTAATAAGGTGCATAAGTTATGTTTGGCTTCCTCCGCTCCATGCAGTCTCCCCGTTGAGACTGTTTTTTATTTTCTTATGAAACAATAAGGCCAATATAATTAAAAAGCAGCGAACATATTCACCTCCCAGAGAATGGGGCAGGTAATTAAGAGCTCCTTCTTGGAGGAAGAGTTGTTGTTTTTCTTTCCTTTTTTTTTTAATGTTGCCATTTTAATAAAGGAAGAGACAGCAGGGTAAGAAGGGTGCTATTTAAGTTCCAGTCCCTTCCATTTGCAGAAGAGGGGCTGTTGCACACTCAAAAAGGATTTGGACAGAAATGTGTGTCTTTTTGGGTCACACATACCCCCATGCCCAGCACAGACCCTAATACTTAGAGGGCACTCAAGAAATCTCTGTGGACTGGCAGACAGCAGGAGAAGGAAGGGCAGAAATCTTGGATCACCAACTTGACACCAAGCACCATGGAAGGGTTATCACAAAATATTGTCCTGTTGAACTTCCTCCAAAGGCCTACAGAGCAGGGTACCTTGTCGAAATGAGCAAGGTTGGCAAGTGGGAAATAATAAAACAGAGGAGAGTTGGTCCCCCAGGAGGTCAAGGGTAAAGAAACGTTTTTAAATGATTAATTTTTAGAAACAAGGGAGCCCTATAGCTTGCCTAAGATGGAAAACTGTCACTTCAGGATCTGGAAAAAAATGCAAAACAAATAAGCACCTGGAAATATAACCCTCAAGATCAGGAAGATGGAGAAAGTGGGGAGTCCCAGAAATTTCTCTTTGGCCGCTGCGTCCTGAATACATGCTCCATGTCAGGTAGTGAGTGAAATGCTTCGTACACCTTGGAACACTGACGCCTTCTGAGCACCCTGTGAGATGTGTTCCATAAACCCCGTTTCACCAAGAAGGAAACAAAGACTCGGGAGGGGAGAGACTGGCCCAAGGTCAACACCACAGGTGACCCAGACTGGGTCATCTTCAAAGCCGTACCCTCATCTCCGCACTGTATTTCCACCCCGCTCTGTCTCAGATACAGGCAAGGCGACTCTTCATCGCTGGTCTTGTGCCTCTGTCTCGTCACTTCCCTCATGACCACATTAAAAACCCATCCTGCCTTTAACAGGGCAATACTGCAATATCTGTATGTGTGCACTTATTTACTCAACAATCTATCTTTGTTTTACCACAAGGGAAATAGGGATGGATGGGCCATGGGTCCTCAGGAGACTTGCAGTCTAGTAGCTGGAGCAGACAGGTAGAGAGAGGCATCAAGGACAAAGTCATGTGTCACCGCACCAGTGACAACAGGCATCCCTGGCACACCGTGCTTTCCTGTGCAGAGAGGTCTCTAGGCAACAAGCAACAGGAGTTCAGATGAGGGAACTGTGGCTTTCAGCCAGTGGTGTCACAGAAGACTTGATGGAAGGGATGATGTCTGAGCCAAGACTGGAAGGTTGGTGAGGCCCTAGGACGTAGGAGAGGATGGACAAGTCTCTGAGAGCAGAGTGGAGGGATTCTGAGGTGTCTGCAGGCAAGACTGTGGAGTCCGAAGGGAGGGATGAGGGGAAAGTTTGCTTGAGGTGACTCATCACTTTGCAGCCAACTTGAAGTGTCAGGCTAAGGAGATCGGACATAATAGGGGATGGGAGCTGTAGAGATTGACAGCCATCTTTTAGGAATTCAAGGAAAGGACGTTTGGACATGTGCAGTGAATGTGGTGAACTGCAAATGGTTAATTGTCAGGGGGCATCCTCTCTCTCCTATGCTTGTTTGGGCTGCTCCAGTTGCCAGTGATGGAAACCTACTCCAAATTGGCTGAAGCACAAATGCATTAGCTGGTTAGTAAGTTAAGAGTCCAGACTAGGGGTGCTGGGTTAAGACAGGGCTGGGTGTCAAGACTCAAGCCTGGTCATGGAGTCTAGGCCATTCTTTTTCCATCTCTGGGCTCCTCTGTCCGTCTGCAGCCTTCTTTCTTCTCTCTCTCTCTCTTTCTCTCTCTCTCTCTCTCTCTCTCCCCCCCCTTTCTTTTTTTGAGTTTGAATCTCATTTTGCTGCCCAGGCTGGAAAGCAGTGACATATTCATGGCCACCGCAGTCTGCTGGGCTCAGCAGATCCTTCCACCTCAGACTTCCAAGTAGCTGGAATTACAGGCGTGTGCCACCGTACCTGGCTAATTTTTTGACTTATTGTAGAGACCAGATCTCAACAAGTTGCCCAGGCTGGTCTCAAACCCCTGGACTCAGGCAATCCTCTTGCCACCATGCCTGGCTGCAGGCTTCTTTCTCAGGTGTCTCCAGCCCAGACTGAATGCTGGCCTCTCAGCAACATCGTGGTGGGAGGCCATCTCTTTTCAACAAAAATGCCGACCTTCCCAGAATCTAGCTTCTTGGGCTCTGATGAGCTCATATGCATGTCTTTAAAGAAATTACCCAACCAAAATGATGCAGGGTTCTGCCGAGCCAGGCCTCAGTTCCATTTCGGCTTCTGGGGCTGGGGCAAGAGAGCCTCACCTGGCGTTGGGGATTGAGAGTGGGGAACAGTGATTCCTGAGGGGGAAAGAAAACCAAGAAACTAGGGTGTTGTTATCAGAAGGAGGAGGAACGTGGGCCTGGTGGACAAAAACAACAGATGTCTACTACAACACCTTTGAGAAACCAGCAGAAGGACGACCGGGAATGCATGGTGATGGTGGCGGGTTCTCTGAGGCTCCAGATCAGAGGCGTCGTCCGTGGTGCCCAACATCTTTCTGTCCTCCAGGGCAGTGTGCACGAAGGGTTTTGCGGTTGCTAAGTGGAGGCTTCAGAGAGAGGGAATGCAGGTCGCTGAGGGGGCTGGGGGTGGGGTGCAGAGCCTTTGCAGGAAGCAGCTCTGGATTCTCATGGTTTAGGATTCTCAGGGTTTAGGAGCCGAAAGCCAGAAGAAGCAGCTGATGAATTCATTTCTGCTGTGTTAGGCCTGCAGTTGCCAAATCAAGGTTAAATTTGCATGCCCGGTTTTCCATGCAGTATGTTGTTCTCATGCAAATAGAGTTGCTGCAAACACACATCTGCCCAACTTATGAACAAATCCTGTATTTCAGCTGGTCTGCTGCTCATAGGCATTCGGGAACAGTTGGTCCTTCTGAAGGGTGCGTTGATGAGGGAAGGATCGCACTTCTTTGCTTGACCCAAGGTATCTTGGAGAGCCAGTGACCTGCTTTGTGATAATGATCTCCTCTTTTACCTTTGAGGGAGATGGGCCTCCTCAGTCACAGATAGATCATGGCGAGCAGTTCTTCCTGCAGGCTGATGTCTGCAAGTCATCCATGCAGACTTGGAATCGCCAGCGGTCTTCAGAGGGCTCTGGGCTGGAGTATCATTCTTCTAGATCCATCTCTAGCCCAATGCTGGCTGCTTATAGATGCATCTGGGGAGTTGTTTTTTGAAAAACAAAATAAAACAAAACAAAAACAGTGCCAAAGCTACTCAGAAGCCTGAGGCAGGAGGCTTGCTTGAGGTCAGGAATTCAACACAAATCTGGACAATATAATAAAACCCTGTCTCTAAAAAAATACAAAAAAATTAGCTGGGCATGAGGATTTGCACTTGTAGCTTTAGCTACTCAGAAGGCCAAGGTGAGAGAGAATCACTTGAGCCTAGGAGTTTGAGACCAGTCTGGGCAACATAGCAAGATCCCATCTCTACAAAAAATTAAAAAATTCGCCAGGCATAGTGGTGTGCACTTGTAGTCCTAGCTCCTCAGGAGGCTAAAGTAGGAGGGTTGCTGGAACTCAGGAGTTAGAGGCTACAGTGAACTTTAATTATGCCACTGCACTCCAGTTTGGGTGGGAGAGTGAGACCCCATCTCTTAAAAAAACCAAAACCTAGACCTCCCCTCCATTCCGTTTCAGTTAGTTTTAGGTGGATCCCAGGCTTGAGTTTTGTTTTCTTTTTCAAAACGGTTTTAAGTGGGTCCATAGGCTTGAGAACTGTTACTGTTCTCATTAGAACTAGTTTGCTGGTTTTCTCTCTTGAATCATATCTCAACACAACTGTGAGTTCACACAATTACTTGTTTCTGCATTCCTTCTGTCCCTGCCTTTGTGTCCCTCTCCCTCACACATCATTCTTTCTTTGGCTATCATTAAATCAAGTGCTTTGGTGAGGCAGTCCCTCAAATTATCTTGAACCTGATCCATAAAATGGATGGGCCTAGGCTACGTAATTCCTCTGGGTCCTCTCTGGGTGTGTTTCCCGAGAGTTGAATTTCTAAAATGAAGCCTAGTTGCAAGATCCTAACAGCGTCTTTGGTTAAACGAATGAAACTATCACTGAGCACCATATATGTTTCAAACTCATGGATTTAGGTTAATAGTTCTCACTTGGGAGTGATTTTGTGCCCAGGCGACACTTGACAATGTCTGGAGACTTTTTTGGTTATCATAAATGCTCTGCCATGTGTGTCTAGTGGTCAGAGGCCAGGGATGTGGTTAAGCATCGCATAATGCATGGTACAGCCCCCAAACCAAGAATTATTCCGCTCAAATGTCACTCGTGCGGAGGCTAGGAAACTTTGCCTCTGGGTGTTCATATTTGACCTCCCCTCTCAAAACCCCACCCAAGTTGACAGGCTATCATCAGTCTAATCATCTAACACTCACACCTACTTGCTTCAGCTGGGAGTCTGCTAGAAGTTGTTTTCCATGGCTCCCATGAACTATCTGCATATTTTCTGGTTTTTCATTTTGACTTTCCCTTAATGTATGAACCACTTTCTATACTGTGACACATGGTTACCAAAGCTTTTTTTTCCCCTTCTTCTCTCTTGTGTTCCCTCACGCCACACCATTTTGAAGTGGGGGCGAGAGGGACATCTGTTTGGGCCTGAGCCTCTGGAGGAGGCCCTAAAAACGTCTCGAGAGGAACTGAGTTGGAGACCAGCGAGGCGGCGGTGTGTGAAGGCCCTGGGCAGTCCTCTCAGCTCCAGAACGAGGATGCTAAAAGAAGCATTAAGTGTTCCCATCTTGTGTTTATACTATTCCGATTTCATCAAGGGAGAAAAATTAAATTAAGAGATGCTTAGCAGCATTTGGGAGTTGGAGATTTAAATGTAATTTCTCAGAGCCAATTGGCCAACTGGAGGGTTGTGCCATTTATGAGATGAATACAATGTATATGTGGAATGAGGGTGTTGAATGATCAAACTGTGTTTGGTTGAAGTTTTTCCCAGATGATGAAATGTTCATGTATCACTTCTCTGGAGTTTGGTTTGACAAGGTCTGTGTGTTGCTGGAAAAGGAAGGAAGGAAGGAGAAAACCAATCGTGGAATGCTACAGAGGGTTGGCTCTACAAGTGCCCTATTTCTCAGAGAACTGCATCTGGAGAACAGGCGACGAAATTGCAATTTTGATTTAAATGTGCTTTGGACAGAGTACATAAAGTAGAGAACTTTTCTCCAATGGACAAATAAAAACACGTTGAAATTTCAGCCTCTATGACTCTTCAAAAAAATGTTCTTTGAGCCAATCTAATTAGAAGCAATATGGTCCGTCACTCATCTGGGAGTGATTTTGCCTCCAGGTGACACTTGGCAACGTCTGGAGACATTTTTGGTTATCATAAATGCTCTGCTATGGGTGTCTAGTAGTCAGAGTGGTATACAAAGTAAAGAATTCTTTGTGGAGAACTTGATAGATAAAATAATTGTAAAAATTTGAAGAACCCTGGAAGGAATGTAATTGCTATACACTCTTTTGAAATCAAGACATACAAGTGAAGTTCAGTTTTACGGATTTTAGGTAGAGTACAATTTTTGTAGTGTTATCTAAAGATATCTTAGTGTAGATATGCTTCACCTTCATGGAGGAGAAGAGGGAGTTTGGTGGGAAACACTAAAGCCCCTAGAGGCCAAGTTGTTCAAGATGGATGAGTGGTGACCTTGATTTATCTATTTCCATAGAACAGCCAGCCACCTAAGACCCCCACACACTCCTCCCTGACAGACCACAAAGGCATCAAACCTGGTCAGCCCATGTCAGGAGGTACTGCCTTTTTTTTTTTTTTAATGTTTCTTTCTATGTGTTCTCTTAACCAACATTTCCTGATAAAACCCCAATTGTGAAGGTGTTTGGGCCAACAACCACATGAGTTCCAAGCCAAATATTTTATAAGTGACATCTGTCCTGATCATTTTACACAAGCAAATGACTTGTCCAGACTGGTGACTGTATTTGCTTAAATATTTGGGAACATTTTCTCCAGAAGAAATCTAATAGAAAGTACACATTTTTCTTTTTAAAAGATGTGAGGGGAAAAAAATGGGTGAAAGGGATGAAGTAAGATGAACAATTGAAATCTGGCCAGCGAGTGGGTGAGCAGCTCGATAAGTTTGTGTTGCTTGCATTAAAAGGTTATGAAGATGCTTAGGAAGTCAGAAATAGGAAAATAGTTGGGAGGTTTTGAAGTCATCTTGTGACCTTATGATCAGATTGGCTTGATTCAAGTTCCCATTTGGGCAAATATCCAACTTACAAGACTGCAGTTTCCTCATCTGCAGAAAGGGACTAATGAGAATATGATCCTCGTGGTACTGTGTGGGTTAAGTGGGAAAATGCACGTGAAGCCCCTGGAAGGCACTTGGCATATTGTGGATGCTCAGGGAATGGGGGCTGCTGCTGCCATTGCTGCTAAGGTTTATTTTTAATATACTTGTGATATCATGCATTCTTTGATCCTAGAGGTGCCTGCATTCCTTAGCTCATGGCTATAAGAACCTTAGAAAATGTAGGAGACACCCTTATGGAAATTGGAACTGGCAAGCAATTTCTGATCAAAACCCCAAGTGTCTGTAATCCCAGCACTTTAGGAGGCCAAGGTGAAGGGATTGCCTGAGCCCACGGGTTCGAGAACATCTGGGCAATTTGGCGAGACTTCATCTCTACAATAAATAAAAAGCCAGGTATGGTAGCGTGTGCCTGTAGTTGCGGCTACTTGGAAGACTGAGGCAGAAGGATCGCCTGAGGCTAGCAGGTCGATGCTGGGGTGGCTGTGAGCATGCCACTGCACTCCAGCCTGGGCAACAGAGTGAGACTTAAACTCAAAAAATAAAAAAAGCCCAAGCACCCATGCCTTAAGAGACAAGATAGACAAGTGGGACCTCATCAAACTGACAAGCTTTTGCAAAGCCAAAGAAACCATCAAGAGAGCGGGAAGACAGCCCACAGTCTGGGAAAATTAAATGCTATTATGTTTAATAGCATTTGTGATAGGAAGAAGAGTGCCTCCCCCAGAGATGTCCACACCCTAACCCCAGAACCCATGAATATATGATTTTACCATGTGAGAAGGACATTGTGGATAAGATGAAGGTTGTGGCCCTCAAGGGGGAGAAATGACCTTGCATGATCCGTGTGGGCCCAGTCCAATCACATGGGTCCTTAAGAGCAGAGGACGTTTCCTAGCTGTGGTCAGAAAGAGATGTGAAGACAAAAGGCTGGGAAAGCAGAGATGTGAGGATGTTAGCTTTGAAGATGGAGGAAGGTGGCTATGAGTCAAGGAGTACAGGTGCCTCTAGGATCAAGGAAAGTGTTCTCCTATAGTGCCTCCAGGTGCCAACAGCATGATTTAGGCTAGGGAACCCTGTGTTGAACTCCTAACCTAGAGAACTGTAAGATGATACATTTGTGATTTTTTTAAGCCACTAAATGTGTGGTAATTTGTTACAGCAGCAATAACAAACTAATACATTGACATTAATACTGTTAGTAATAGTACCTTTATTTTTACTTATTTATTACTAAAATACCCAGAGTTCAATGGAAAAGTGACTTTACTATTCTTGAAACCCAGCCCTAGAAACAATTTTTTTTTTTTTGAGTTGGAGTCTCACTGTCACCCAGACTGGAGTGCAGTGGCGGCTCCCGGCCACCGCAACCTCGACCTGCTGGGCTCCGGCGATCCTTCCACCTCAGCCTTCCAAGTAGCTGGAACTACAGGCGCGTGCTATCACACCCAGCTAGTTTTTATTTATTGTAGAGATGCGGTCTCACCAAGTTGCCCAGGCGGGTCTCGAACCCGCGGGTTCAGGCAATCCACTCACCTCAGCCTCCCAAAGGCGCGGGATTACAGGCTGAGCCACCGAGCCCGGCTAGAAACAATTCTAAATATAACCCAGCATCCTTAAAAACCTAGGAGACAATTTCTTATTGATTTTTTTTTTTTTTTTTTTTGAGTCGGAGTCTCACTCTGTCGCCCAGACTGGAGTGCAGTGGCTGCTCCCGGCCACCGCAGCCTCGACCTGCTGGGCTCCGGCGATCCTTCTGCCTCAGCCTTCCAAGTAGCTGGAACTACAGGCGCGCGCTACCATGCCCGGCTATCTTATTGATTTTTTAACTCTATCATATAAAATTACAGAATTACAAACACCTGAAGTGTAAAAAGACTGCATATACATCATATAGATTTAACAGTTTTTTAACTTTTCTCCACATTTGTTACGTGGTTTTCTCTTTGTTTCTTTATTTGTTTACTTTTGGTTGAAGTGCTTTAAAATAAATTATAGTCATTAGTACATCTTAACCATAAATTCTTATGATTATGTATCTCTAAAAGGACATAACCACGATATTATTATCAAAGCTAACAGAATTAATATTAATTCCCTTATCTAATGCCCAATTGATACATTTCTCAAACATCCTCAATAGTTTTTGTTAAATAATTGACTGGTCCAAGCCAGAATCCAATGGAGGAATGTGCAGCTTTAAGTCATTATGTCTCCTGCAGTTCTCTTCATCAAAAACATTCCATCTCCCACCACAACGTACCCTTCTGCTTCATTCATGGCACCCACTGTTGAAGACTGCTGGTCAGTCTTGCAGATGGTCTCACAGTCAGGATTTATCTAATTCTATTTGGTGACAAGTTCTCTAGAAACAGGGCAAAAGAAAAATACCATGCTCCGACTTTGGATTCCACTCCTACACTATTCTTCTGACTCTTCACTGCTTTTTTATTTTTTATTTTTTTTTGAGTTGGAGTCCCACTCGATCGCCCAGACTGGAGTGCAGTGGCCGCTCCCGGCCACCGCAGCCTTGACCTGCTGGGCTCTGGCGATCCTTCCGCCTCAGCCTTCCGAGTAGCCGGAATTACAGGCGCGCGCTACCATGCCCGGCTAATTTTTTTGATTTATTGTAGAGATGAGGTCTCGCCTGCCCAGGCGAGTCTTGAACCCGCAGGCTCAGGCAATCCACTCACCTCAGCCTCCCAAGGCGCGGGATTACAGGCTGAGCCACCGAGCCCGGCTTTCACTGCTTTGTAATCCGTTCAGTTTTACACCTGCTCATCAAAACAAATCAACTAACATTTATTGAACACTCACTCTGCATATAGCATGAACATCTACATTGAAGAGTCTCACTTGCCAGCCCCTGTAATAAGTCACTGGGTCTTCAAGGAGGGACTTTTCTATGTTTCCCCTGAAACTTCCTTTGAAACATCAACAGCCCTAGAATCTTTTTTTTTTTTTAATCAAAGAAAGTCTAAGAAAGAGAAAGTGTGTTGGGCACCAAAGTTTGAGTCTATATGATACTGTTATTCCTACCACTACGAAGACTACTGGCCCCACCCTTTTTGAGTTTCTAAGCATGTATGTATGCTTGACACACATGACCTCTGAGCCTCACCACCAAACCAGCAAGATAGATATTATTAATCACTTAGCATTATTACTGCTCATGCCTATAATCCCAGCACTCTGAGAGGCTGAGGGGAGAGGATTGCCTGAGCCCACGGGTTCAAAACCAGCCTGGGCAACATGGAGACACCTCATCTCTATA